>JANBPK010001082.1:0-55749 GCA_027579435.1 Candolleomyces eurysporus
CCCCCAGGAGGCGGAGGCGGAGGCGCGCCATCCGCTCTCGCAGCTATGCCCGCGGCTCAACCTGGCCGTGGCAATCTCCTTGCCGAAATCCAAGGGAAAGGTGTCCATGTTTTGCGGAAAACCGATCCGAATGCACCTACCCCTGGTGGACGCAAGGATACCAATGATTCCTCAAGCGGCGTGGCTGCTGCTGCCGTTGGAGGAGCGGCTGCGGGGGCTGCGGCAGGCGCTGCTCTTGGTGGTGGAGGTGATTTGGCTGGAGCGTTGGCTGCTGCCCTGTTGGAGAGGAATAAGAGGCTGGGTGATAGTGATGATGATGAAGAAGAGGATGACTCTGATTGGGATTAGTGCTGATGGATTGAAGATTGGCGCGTTCATGGACTTGGCAAATTTTATGCTTTGGTAATTCTGTGTGTTGCTCGCAAGGACTCTCTTTTTTCTTCTTATCCTTGTATCTTCGCAATATCAACCTCTACACGTTCTACGATATGATCGCAATATAGNTTTTTGCTTTTCTTTCAAATATTGGTTGGTATATCGAACACTTTTAATCTCTCCATTGAATGTATCTACTTTCCATTCTCCTTCCTTCTGTTTCGAATGGCCGAGCCATTGAGAGACAATAGTGGGACAAACCTACCCAGTAGTCATTGTCGCCAGTTACGTCAATATATTAGGTGCAGTCTAATTCGACCTCTACAGCACCACCTGCGTTCTCTGACATGTTCTCTCTACAGTTCGTTCTTCGTGCCTCTGCTCTGACTGTCCCTTGGATCCTCTGGGGGCAGTCCTGTGCCAGCTTGCTCGTGCTCGCTTCGACCCCTTTGGGCACTTGGTCACTGTGCCCAAGGCAGCTTGGGCGTCTAAATAGGCGCATTCCGCAGAAGGGATTCTGAAGGACCGTGCGTGGGTATATGCGCCCCATGGGGGACTCAACACCAATCTCTTAGTAACGTCTTTCTAACCTTGCGCCTAACCCCTATCGCTACGTCACGAAGATGACCTCGAGACCCAGAAAACTCGGKGYCAGCTCCATGYTTCGATGCCCGYTCTCATCCTCCRGTTCCAGCCATGGTGGAGAGGAGCCTATCGCGCAAGACCTACCAGCNTTGGCGCCCTNTGGCGCCAGACGATTYAAGCGGGCTCGCACCGTCTTCTGAAGAGGTATCTYAAGGAGTTCAAATTCACGGAGGTACCACCGGCRATCCACAGTCCGGTGGGCATCTTCAACGAACAAGTGGCCAATGAYTTTGTTTTTGCAGACCGGGRAAATGYTCACATAGAGTCGTTYCAGCGTGTGCATCATGTCCGAGATGGTCGGAATGAATCGATAAATGGTATGGACGTTCAACGTTGGATTAGATCTTCCGCRTCTGCTAACGTGTNGCGTCATGGTAATCGAGAAAGTTGAGCTGCTGCTGACAAAMGTAGCTTCAAATACTTCCTACCACTCATTAGCTAGATTCGACCCTCTCGAAATGGGGCGAAAATACTCGCGTCGAAGYGATCAGCGAAATCATGGNGNTCAAGGATCGCGACGCTTGCTCTGCATGACAGGCGCTGCTGGAGCGGCAAGTCAGCATTAAAGCAGACGAAAGCTGAACGTTGCGCCGACTAAGGAACTSTAAGCTCAACGRTTTTYTTYTTCTCACAAGACCCNATTCGGAAWCAACCTTMAGCGAATAGTGCAAGTGCTTTCTCGAGATGTGTNTTNGARCGACTCGCCGCCTGAGGCAATATGCATACTTAYTCTACATATACAGGCAGCATTTGCGCTGCCTCAGGCTGGACTTCCGTTTTCAATAGTCAANCTCCAGGCCACGAACTTAGTGGTCCACAGATTTTTAGCTTAGCCCGGAACAATAGATGGAGAAGGCTTGATTAAGTGGTGGCACGTCCCAGCYTCGAGTCCCTGGAGATGATATCTGTTWTCATGCGTCGTTYGAGGGTAGATCTCATATCTTTTGAGTAAGATATGCAYATGRAGTAGTTCGCTGACTACGTATNNCNTTCNCTNNTCACTTCTYATGTAGGACGGACTCGGAGAGCCCGGATAGGCAGGTGGCTTGAAACCTTACTCTGACAAATGGGTACNNNTGAGATCATCRATCNNNAGCAGAAACRGCGGTTCTCATGSAAGCAAGAGGAAGAGGAGCAGGTGTCAAATACCTCCCRCTATTAACTGTTATGATCTCATCTTCRGAATGCGCNTNNTNNCNTTNNNNGGAGTATCCCATCTTCTRTGGAGTGTGCTTCAACGATAGTCTCCATGGYTGAACTTGCTCGGAGCTTGTGCCAGGCATGCSCAGTTCTTCCATTTTTGTGTAATCGTTATGTTGGTGTCTGCGTCTGAAAGTCAGTTCCTCCGAACCATGTYGTTCGAAATCCAAAGCCCCTCGAATAGATCTAGCTAAACGTGAGAGAGGGTCCAAACAAGAGCAAGTGAACCGAGATGGTCAATGCCGTACGTGTAGACAAGATGACAAGAGTGACGAYAGATGATGGAGAAAACGTATGTGAAAGGTTTCTCCGAGAAGGTAGCATGGGACGAGACAACGAAGACGCTTCAAAGAAATCCATTCTCGTCGATACAGGCATGTCTTTGACAGTTACACAACTTTAAAACATTCTGCTAAGAATTACCAGAAGTACACGAACCATGRCTTACGAGGAGCACTTGTTCAAAATGCAGCCTGAGCAGCTGCTCTCTCCGCAATAGACCCTCTCGGCTCCCATGCGGCGACATGTTCTCGGTCTCCTTTCTTCGTACCCTCAGGAGCTCCCCACGCCCCTCCACCTGGGGTCTCAATCCGCAATCTATCGCCYTTTCCCATCCAAATAGTAGCTTTACCTCCAATGTTGATATCTCGTTCAAGWATATCCTTGTTCTCAGGATCGAGGTCCCCGTCTTCTTCGCGGCACTGCTTAATCCAGGTATTACGTCCGAGTCCACCTGGTCCTCCACCTTCCATGCCATAGGGCTGCCTAGTTCGTCTCTAAGGTTCATTCAAGACGAATAAGTCAGCGAATTGGAAAGGTCTAGATAAGCTATCTCATACCTCAGATAACATAGAGACTTGCATGGGTTCGAGGAATTCGATTTCACGGACTACCCCTTCCCCACCGTGCCACTTTCCAACGCCACCTGATCCCTCGCGTAGTCCAAACCGGTGGATCATGACAGGGTAACGACGTTCCAGGATTTCGACATCGCCAATTCGAGTATTGGTGATGTGGGTGTGGACACCGTCTGTGCCATGCCATCCAGACCCGGCACCAGATCCACCCGCAATGGTCTACCGTGTGCGAATTAGTGGAGGGAGAACGTTAGGCGGGGATACTACGTACCTCGTAATAGCCCCACCCCGCAATGTTCTTTCCATCTTTGTCCTTACCCCCAGCTCCAAAAGTGAGATTGCTATTTTAGAAAGGCTGGGTCAGGGTGATTGTCGGAGAAGATGAGAACAAAGTGGCAAGACGAACTTGGTGCACCCTTGGCTCGCAGCACAGGCGTGGAATGCTTTCAACACCACATCCACGATACGTTGAGAGGTCAACACGTTCCCTCCGCAGACAGCAGCGGTGCGAGACGGCGACAATAACGATTTCTTAGGAATATGGACTGTAAACCGTCAGAGTTGTGATTACGCGGTCAAATGCCACAATTATTACACGCACTTGTTAATGGCACCAGGCAGCCCGCATTCAACGGGATATCGAGATCCAACATCGCTCGCATGCAGTAAATGACGGCGGAATGAACAACCGAAATCGGTGCGTTGAGATTTCCTCTGACTTCGAACCCAGTCCCCTCAAAGTCCAGAACTGCAGATCCTTCATCTTCATTGATCTCGACGCTGAGTCGGATCTAGAAAARACAGCGAGGAAGTAGTCCCATTGAGCAAACGGATTCTCAGTGGCGCAAGTCAGATTATTTGTTTACTTACCGGCGAACCATCGTCTAGGTAGTCGACGGCCGATAGGATGTTGGTTCCCGCACGTTTGGCGACGTCCTTAAGCAGGCTGCGGACGGACATTTCGGCGTTTGCTCGGATATGGTACATGTATTCTTGAACCGTCTCAAGGCCGTAGTCATCGACGACTGAAGTASGAAGAGGAATGGATTAGCGGGAGAATCGCCATACTGACACGGGATTTAGAATACATACTGGCATGGATCAATTGGATTCCTTTGTGATTCGCCGCGATTTGCTGGATAGGAAGTCGCTCGTCATCCGAACCGARGGCTCATAAAGAAGACATACAGCTTTCAGATCGCTCTCCACGTCCCGAATGTTCCGACAACCTGAGCTTCCAGGGTATTGAGCAGGTTTTTCGACCATATGCTCATACAAGCCTTCGGAGTTGAACACTCCACCGTCGACGATTTTGAAACTCTCGACATTAGCTCCCTCTTCGAAAATGTTGACGGAAGTAGGAGGCATGGACCCCGGTAGAATTCCACCAATATCTGCATGATGTCCCCTGGAAGCCGTGAAGAAGATGATCTCCTTCGAACCGGTATCAAAAACGGGGGTGATAATAGTAATGTCGGGTAAATGGCTGATTGGAAAGTCTATCAGTCGGATACGGTTCCAAGGTGAAGAGTTTAACTAGTCACATACGATCCTCCGGCGTGCGGGGAATTCGTCATGAGTACGTCGCCTTCTTTCAAGGTTTCTCCATGTAGTTTCATTTGGTATTTCACCGCGCTATGTGGGSACACRATCTGACGTCAGAGARATCACTGCGYTGACTTTGGSAAGGACGTACAAGCTCATGGATCCAAGATGGATTGGAATRAACGGTGCATTGGCAACAAGGTCACCATCAGGTGCGAACAGAGCGCAAGAGAAGTCCAAACGCTCTTTAATGTTCGTACTGATTGCGGTCTGTTGCAGGGACCGCCCCATCGCTTCTGCGACGCTCATGAAACGATTTGCGAACAAGGTCAGCAAAATCGGATCAGGGCCTTTCTTYAGCTTCTCYTCGAGGTTTGAAGTCGCTCCAGACATGGTGGAGAGGTTCTGGGAGTTATCTACGTCCAAGATATTGTRGCCTTTATATTGTGACGCTTCCGCGACCGTTCCGAAAGATTCGGAATACTTGGGAAAGATAATGAATAGGAGTAGCGTTCCTGAAGCCTCTTGAGACCCTCAGCCAATTTCTGTTGGATTCAGCATGGTAATTCACCTGGARAMTCCACTCTGAGGCGTATTGCTRTGCCTCGATGATGGTCAAGACGCTAAAGAAGAGCAACGACGCCGACTGGGAGTGAGCCCCGCCGGGCCGAGCTTTGTCAAACTGGGCCGGAGACATTGGTCAGCAGGTTSTGNNGCCAATGCACGCGACGCGTCCAGGTCAAGTTTGGTCTTCACCTCTACCGCGTTCTGCCCTTGAAACCTCTGTAACGTCTGGGACAACGAAGCGAGACTATCAAGGCTCGAAGAAGAGCASGACGCTCATTATGGCAGAGTCAACCCTGGCTGAATATYTGGAGTCGCAAGAGGAACTCGTTCGTGAAGCAGCACTTGCGCTACCTCACCAATTCTCGCAATGTACCTATYCACGGGGCCATATCAGGTTCCTACACCAGATTATTGAACCAATTATTGATCTMATTGTTRCGAAGACAGGCTATCTACTTATGCCTTACGTGCCCTGAACCTCGGGGTATCTGCTCAGCGTGTTCGATCGCGTGTCATACAGATCACGAACAAATTGAACTGTAAGGCCTCTCAAGCTCGTAATTCTCGGAATATGTCCTAATAATCTGCTTTCCTTAGCTTTCCGAAGCGAGAATTTCGCTGCGATTGCCCAACGGCAGCCATTACCCACGCTTGCACGCTCGACAAAGTCAAGCATCCGGAGAATGTGTTAAACCATTATTGTCAGAATTTCCAGGGTGTCTTTTGCAGATGCGGTAGGCCGTACGATGCAAAGACGGAGCGCGAATCAATGATACAGTGCCTATCTTGCGAGGTTTGTGAGCAGTTTTTCTGATGGATGTTTCTAACCTCAGAGGYGTAGGATTGGTTTCATGAATCGTGTTGTAATCTCAGAGAGAGGCCTAGCTCGAGAGAGCCTACCCCCGAACCAGAACCACCAGTGGAGATYTCGGAAAACCAGGATGCCGCGTCRGAATCTTCGACATCTAGCCTTCCTCCTGCCCTGGTAACCGCAGAAGACTACGACAGTTTCGTTTGCGGAAATTGTGTCTCAAAAATCCCGATCCTAAAGAAATATGCTGGGGCTCCCGGCTCCATCATGGTCGTGCGAGATAACAAGGAAGATAAATGGAGACGTATTGGGGATWTGCTCTCAGAATCYCAAGATAACGTCATTGTCGATGAGCCGCTGAACGCAGGATCTAAACGCCGTTTGGCTTCGTCAGAAACTGATGTTCCAGAAGCCAAGAGAGCGCGAGGATCCTCTAATCCATTGACGAGATGTTTGGCCCCTCCCGGCCATCCTCTAGCTCTGAGAATCTTGGAACAGGATTTAGTACCTAGCTCCGATTGTGAGCTGGGTACAGGGGACGTATTCTTGACGGAAGGGTTCAGACAGCGATGGTGCAATTGTGACGAGGTAAATATTCTTCTCAAAAGAGGTGCTCTGCCGCGCTAATATCAACCGTTGTACAGTGCAAACTCTCGTTGGAGGAACATCGGTACCTTCTGGAAGAAGAGGAAACGTACGAACCGCCTGATGACCCTGATTCAGGTATATCTCATGCGTGCAATTGTAACCGCAGCCCCAAATCTTACCCATATTTTTCCTAGGTTTATCTTTGGAAGAGCTGGGCATGAGAGAACTAGAACGGCTTCCTCGTGATAGAGCCATTGACGGGATTCATGCTTTCAATGCGATGAGGTTCGTCACCCTCTTTCCGGCTTATACACCAATCTAAGCAGCTGCGAAATATAGGGACGGACTGAAGTCATTCTTACAACCTTTCGCACAAGAAGGAAAGGTTGTAAATGAGGCTGATGTCAAGGATTTCTTCGCTTCTTTCAACGAAGCAAGGAAGAAAGGTCTTACCTGAACGCCTCTCAAACTTCCACGAGCCATTGCCTTTCCAAGGGCGCTGGCCAAGTCCCAAGGATCTCCACACGAACGCAGAAGATTATGCGACACTTCCCGTCAGATAAAACTCGGAACATCTANNNGTATGTATATTGTGCGGGCCTTCATTTTYTTGTAATTTCTCCGTGAACTGGTTTCCTTTGATTAGGTTACTTGAGTTTGCTTCTCAGAGGTGTTACCGACTTCGGTATCCCCATTTCTAGACACTCACTGCTTCCGTCGGAGCCTTTGGATTTACCAGAGATATCACAATGAATGCATCCCCTATATCACATCGAGTTTTCGCATGTCAAAAAGTGTGTCAATGTGCTACTAGGTTCTGCCACTTGCCAGCACAAACGTCTCTTTGGAAGGAAGCAAGAAGGAACCGCATGTGGATTATCGGCTTAAGGACGCTTATGGCCTGGAAAGTCAAATCGTTCAGATAGACCAGCAACGGGCCCAGATGTTGGATGACTCAGGGCGGAGTTCGTGAGTCTTCCTTCCACTTCGATACTTAGCGGTTAAAGACCCCTGTAACTAACAGCGAACAAGATCCGCACGCAGGCTGGGNATAATGCGAACCAARCCTGAGAGAAAGTCATGGCGTGACGTGCTTCGTCTTGACGAAATTTATTGACTTATTGGCTCCCTGCCAATGTGTCCGGTGTGTCGGTAGACGTCTAGTCGTGAGTTCCAGGGGGAAAATCTTTACGTTAACYTTGCGCCCCTAAACCCGAACACCGAGAACACGTCGATATCGACGAACACGAACGAACGTTACCCGACGGGCTTACTATGACGACGCTCGGTAAATCCTATGTTCGCCGTCAATTAAGGAAGGTACTGTGGGCGACATGAAGTTCYTCGACCCTGGGCCTGGTGGAGGGCTGCATTCCTCTGCACTCTTTCGAATTGTATAGARCAGGTTAAGGTATGGGCTCCGCTCCGAATYGAGCAAGCAAGCCACTCCAACCTCAAGCAAGGTGGGCCTCACWTCTGGCAGGCCTATTCTATAGGGATCGGTCGCGTCGGCCTCTCCTTAACAAGGGTTAAAAACGCCGTGAGGTGAGGCGAGACCCCAAGCAGGAAGGAGCATTCAGAAGACAGGCGATGCATTCGGTAACCTGGAATAATAGATCGTGGTGGAGGTATCGCGAGGATCTCCAAGACTCTAACAGATTCGTTCAGCTTGTCATCTTGCATTGTAATCGATGGCCCGGYGAACCGTGCATAGAATGGGCGGATGGGTTTCTGATGARGCGGAGWATACCTMGACCTTCTCCCTATTGCCTACCCTGCCGCGTTCAGCGTCCCGCTCGCGAATCTCAGAGGRTTGGAACAAACGGRACGCCCAGTTSCTTCGCGAGCCTGGCRCTCTGCGTCGAACTTGACCGGACTTGCTCTGACCACGATATTAGCGGGAGCGGGAGAAGACGGTTTATGTGAGCACTCGWATTCGTTGAGAGAATGTCTATGAATATACAATCGAATTGGTAYCCTTAATKTTACAATTCGTAGAGTCTATGGATTTGTCACTGCTAACCTGATCATAAAAAGTGGTCGTAAAAATACAAAAATTGTTACAAGGGGTCCRAGGGAGGAGAAAATCACTTCCTACAACATRGCAAGAACTTGGGGTCCGTGAGCAAAAGGAGSAGACGCAGCACCCGTATATGACTGCAGGTGAGGTAAGTAAGCCTTCCATGCAACGTCAGAGACAATGGGAGCCGTAACGTATTTTTCGATGTTCAGTTCATCGAGGTAGGTTGGCAAATGAGGAAGGAAAGACGTTAACGCCGCATCTTCTTGCAATCTCTGCTGCATCCTGGAGATTCTGCGCTCCTCTGAGTACCAGGCGGGGTCCTGGCGAACGACGGCGCATCTGTATACGTCCAGAATAGGTTGAGGAAGCTGCGCTTTCACGGCCGCCGAATAGGCAAGAGCGTGGCCGATAGCCTCGATAACAGGCTGTGACTGGGGGAGGATGACGGAATTGAAAGCTTCGCTTCGGTGATCACAGCCCAAGGAACGGAAAAGCCCCATGTTTTCTTCCAAAAGGGAGTTAGCATGTGCTGCGAGGACGGACTCGGAGGGGTCCGGTAGGGGGAGGTAGTAGCGGCCTTGAACGAGTTCTGAGAATAGACGGATGCAGAGTGTCAGGATGTCGCCTTCAGCAATGATAACWCCCTTTCCGTCGTTCTAAAATCGAAAATGAATGTGAGAAGGTATGATTCAGAAGGCGCTGAARATRAGTAACGTACCTCAATACGAGCCATGTAGTTTTGATCGAACGTCCCTTGGGCTCCGCATCGTTCTGCGACCTCGGAAACAGATCTCTGGAAGTGTCTGCAGATTGTGGTTTTAGCGATAACTGAAAGTGCATGTCGAAGACGAGGATCGGCTTGTTGCATGGCTTCTCGTACAATGAGCGGATACCAGGTGTCCATCACCATGCTAACTGCAGTGGCATGGGCAACGGCCCACTGTTGTGTTCGGAATGAAAGAATGGGAGTTGGAATGTCGTGCTTTCCGAGAATACAACGCCACATTGAGTAGCGACCACCGATGAARGCCACTGCCTTGGTTGCAGAGACCCATGGTGCGGGGACGGACAGCGTGCCGAGTTGGATCCTCCAGATCTCGTCCCACCACGACTCCAGACGTCGCGATGGCGTGGAAAGGTCCAAGTAGTCCGACGCAACTAGGGCGGTATCTGGGAGGAAKACGTGGTCGAATGATGTGATGGAAAAGTCAAGAGGGCAGGTGCCACTCCGGGGTGGCAATCGTGTCGACCGAACGCCTCGGCACATTTCCTTTTCGTCGCATATGGGAACAAGGAAGAAACGGCATCCTCTATCTTCGTTGTTCACGATCAGGCGTGCCATTACGAGTGCAATTTTAGGGACCCCGAATAAAGGTGTCGAAGCGGGCATAAATCTGTGGAGTATCATTAAGAAGGGAGTGCGCTAAACATTAACTGTGAACTCACTTGGCTGCTTCTTCCCGAGGGGTATGAAGGATGAAGCCGTCGGGAGTCTTCGTTGCTGTGGTCTCAATGTTGAATGCATCCAGACCGTGACCTCTCTCGGTCAAGAGGTAGATCCCGACAGTGTCAAACCGTAGGAGACGGTCTACCAAAGGACGAAAGTCGGGCCTCTTTTTGAGATGCCTCGAAAGGGTGCCAATGGTCAACCCTACGTGCGCAGCCAAGATGGTGAACATGGCAATGTCCGAGGCACAGATTGGGTCCATCATCATAGCCCAATATTTGGGAGAGCAAAACTGCACGTCCCGCGCGGTGAGGCCTTCACACAAGTCAATGATGGAACCAATGGAAAGACGAGAGCCCTTACGGTAGGTCTGGCACATTAGCCTTGCTCGACGATAAGAGAGCAAGACGCGTTCGTCTGTCGAGAGGAGCTCGGCATTTTGTAGGAAGAGTGAATGATTGTACAATTGGTTATCCATGGGGAGGACTATTTTGACAATCAACCCGCTGAGAGGTGGCTCATTTATAGGTGCTCTGAGTCTCAACCGGTAATCGGAAAATGGGTTCAAGAAATTCTCATCTCATTCGAAGCGCGAACCACCTCGGCTTAAGAAGAAGATTAATCGGCATGGACCCTACATTGAATGAAAGTCAGAAGACGACTTGAGAAAGTAAGAGTCGAGGCTTGGAATCGCACTTACCACGTTTTGGAGTAAGGGGGCCATGGGAGATAAAGAGATCTGCACAGACTCCGTGAATGTTCATTATACAGGTGTCCGCGTGCAAGGAACCAATCTCCAGCCACAAATGCCAAAAGCAAGTGGCTCTTTCAAGATCAGCCCGCCACGATAGCACGGAATTTCTCTAACCTAGACGCTGGAGAAAAGAAGCCAGCTGTCCGCGAGATTCGGTCAACGTTTAATTACGACAGCGGTCGCTCACGCCTACCTTAATGGTCGCAATTGGCAAGTGGAGTTTCGCCGAGATAAGCACAGAGAATCCTGAAAGAATCCCGACTGTGAAAGAGAAATCAATGGGCGGCATGTTTTGGTGGGCGGAAACGGACGGCAAGGAGGAACTGGGGAGCAACGCCAGAACCTTCTCACGATGGTTTACTTCCAACCGTCATCATGCCGACTCGTTTTCGAATCCAGTCCTTCTTCTCTCCGTCATGGACTTGAAAGGCAAAGAATCCGAAGTATTATGGCCAAGGAGATTCACATATTGACTGCGAATGCTAAGGAAAGCTTCAAGCCAATACTATTGACTACCGTAAGTTCGAGTCAGAAGGACATATAGTTGTATCTTAACGAAGAACACGCTTTGCAGGGATCGAAGGCTCGGGACGAACGTCCAGCTTTCCACGTACAGCCATCCCACCACAGGTGTGATGGATGCACCCCATAAAATGCCGTCAGAAACCCGTTGTTCAAATCCCGGTTTCCTACCCGCAGCAGCCGCTCTAAGTGCAATTCCAAAAATACAGATTTCTCTCGAAGGCATGTCACTTCTTCGATTCACATTCGAAATGCTGCAATTTTTTCATCTCGATCTTACAGATCGATGGGACTGAACTACACCTGTGAATCATTATGGATACTACCAAGTCGCCCAGCTTGATCCTTCACAACGCGGTAATCAACATTTCGAGAGTTGCTTTCGGAGTCAATGAGAATGTCCTGTGTCCTGTCACCGAGGACGTTCTCGTGGGTCCGAAGAACCTTATCACCACCTCGATGCAGAAACCGTGGATGAAATTAGGTGCATGGCATCTGACGTGTGTTGCATTTTGGCTCAAGAAGTCACTAGTCCTCTCGAATTCTGTGAAACATGGGAACACCACGACCTTCTAACGCATAATTCATGAGGCTTCAATAGGTTGCTTCTCGTCTTGCCTTCCCGCCTCATGGATGCTTCCACCTCACGCAATGCCTCTCTGTCCTTTGAAGGGTCTTTGAGCACACACAGTGGAGAATCGCTTCCCCCAAGTTCGACTTTGAGCAAAGAAAAGGATCATGAGGCTGGGCATGAAAAGTCGTCCCGGAATTTAACCGCTCAGCCAGAGTTCTCTGAAGGAGGTTTGCGGGGATGGTTGACAATCATTGGAGGGTAAGTGCTATTGAATACTCAAGCACGAGCTGGATCTTATGTTTGTAGTGCCATGGTTTCATTCTGTACCTTTGGGGTCGTCCAATCCTTTGGAGTCTATCAAGACTATTATACGGTACGTTCATCGTCCTGGGTTTCCACGAACGTCTGGGACTAATAACGGGAGATAGCGTTCGTCCCTGGCTGAGAAAAGCCCTTCAGAAATCAGTTGGATTGGATCAGTTCAAGTTTTTCTTGTCTTCGCTGTGGGTCTCCCAGCTGGGAAGCTGATGGATATGGGTTACTTCCATCATACGACTATCGCAGGAACGCTGATATACACCATCTCGTGCGTACAACCAACCCAGTCTGGTGAATCATGTCTCACTGGAGCATCCTACTAGAGTCTTCATGCTCTCGCTAGTTCGCCCGCACCACTACTACCAGAATTTCCTTGCCCAGGGCGTCGGCATGGGCCTGGGGATGGGGATGATGTTCCTTCCCTGCCTCACGATCACTTCACATTACTTTCGGAAGCGGAGGTCTCTAGCTATGGGGATTGTAGTGTCAGGTGAACAATCTGATTGAAAAGACCCTGGATAGTAAGCTCACGCCCCACTTCCATTCAGGTGCTAGTATCGGAGGTTGCCTTTACCCAGTCCTGCTAAACAACGTCTTTTCGAGAAGTCCAGGGTTTGGTTGGGGTGTCAGGTAAGATTATGACCGATTTCCACTGCCCGATGGGTTGCTCATGGTCCAACAGAGCCGTTGGGTTCATAGATCTTGGCCTGCTGATCGCTGCAAATCTCCTCATGCGCCCTCGACCCGCACTCAACACAAACCGAGCACAGGTATCCTTGAAAAGAGTTTTAAGCGACGTTCCTTTCTTAGTTTTCACTCTCGGAACATTCTTTGTATGTACCGGTTGCCTGACCTCACTAATTGATTAACTGATCGTGTTATAGGTATTTTGGGGGGTATTCGTTCCATGTACGTGACTCGCTGTCACGGCTTGGCCAAGACTCACCAGATAGGCAGTTTTCTACCTCCAATTATACGCTGTATTACATGGTGTCAATCCGGCGTTTTCAAAATATGCAGTACGTGCCCGCCCTCGTCATTTCGGTTATCCGATACTCATTTTTGTGGGCAGATAACCATAATGAATGTTGGCTCTCTATTTGGCCGAACTGTGCCAAATGTATTTGCGGATTACTATGGACCACTCAATGGCAAGTTTTGGCTATTATGGTCGCCTGTTTAAAAGCTTAATCGATCCGGTGACATCGCAGTCCTAATTATTTCGTCGATCTGCTCGGGCTCCCTCATATTTGCTTTGTTTGGTGCGACGAGTGTGGCAGGAGTTGCCGCATTTGCCGTCTGTTATGGATTCTTCTCAGGTGGAGGTAAGTTCCATCTCGTGGTGCCGCCTGAACTAGCAACTGATCATTTGTAACGCGGTGAATAAAAGCCGTGTCTCTCGCTGCCCCTGCAGTGGGTTCATTCAGCACGGACCTTTCTGATCTCGGGTGAGTTTGATATTCAGGTTCTATGTATGTGGGCGAGCTACTGACTAGATTCTTAGTATTCGAATTGGAGTGGTTTCATTCACACTGGCCTTCGCTCTTCTGACCGGTAATCCTATCGCTGGCGCCCTTTTGACTCCGCAACACCATTGGCAACGCCCTCTTACCTTCGCAGCAGTGAGTCTTGATCCATTTTCATCTTGACTTTTCAGTCCTCACGGTGTTTCGCTATTCCCCGGTTTGTCAGATTGTCGTTTTTGGTGGGGCAGCGTGCCATCTCCTCATCTGGAAATCCTTGGTGAAGCGGAAAGGTGTCAAGACTATATGAGCGCCAATCTCGTTTTGGTATTATGACAACGCAACACTCCCAGAATATCATGTACGGCGGCGACTATGCCTGAAAACGACAGAAGCTGAAGAACAACAGCATGAGCCCTTCGACCGGGGCCCCACCTCACAGTTAGAAGAGACGAGTTTGAAACGAAGCACAAGATATGCATTGCACACGCGGTTACTAGGATTGAGAAGTAGTCTGTACAATAAATTCAACAATATCATTGCGACGAGATTCATTGCAATGGGCGCCTTTGACGTGGATATAGATCGCGGAAGCCCGAGGCTGAGAAGGGCATGCGGAGCGAAGAAATCTCCGAATCGCACATCACTCTCTCTCACTCTCCGTTTCTTGTACTCTTTGCTCCAATGCGTGAGTAGGTGAGTGTACTGATCTGGTTTGGCTGTGCGCATGCGTCTGACATCCTCATGATCATGTTTTTGGATGTTGGCAGAAGCCCAGAGCAGAGTTTTAAAGCATCCATACTCTAGATTCCACGGTGGCTGCTCATCTGCAATTGACATCAGCATCCTTCTCTCGCATCATGTGCTTCCATCTTGAACTTCTCAGAAGTGTGTGGTGTTCTTGATTATCGCCATTTCTACTTCAGCTTGATTAATTTCAGGGCACCTTGAGGCGTTAGCAACGTTGAATCCGCGTGCGGAGATTATTACAAGTTGCTCAATGCCTGCCTATGCACAGGTTGGAGTGGCCGACTTTTGAATATTTCCGTCTCTATGAGCAGTGCCAATCAGAGCTCCTTGCGGGCATTTCTCCTTCGTCGACGGAGTTTATTCGATAATGTGTTACGTACTACGGGGCTCATATGTTTGTCAAAGGCCGCCCCTCCTTTGCCCGATTCGTTTTGATCCCATCTCTGGAATGCTACACCCGCGTTTAAATACAAGCTTTCAGTCCATGGAGAACACTTTCGCGCCGCTATCCTCAGCCCACGGCCTTTCAAGCCACCTTTTCCCTCGCCCTCACCTGGCCTTTCCCTCTCTTCGCCCAACCCCAAATGCCTAGTGCGACGTCTTCAAACGTTTCGCATATGGCTCAGGTTTCCTTAGATTTCATCGTTGTTGGAGGGAGCATCGCGGGTACGTTAATTATGCGACAGCTTTCCCGTCGAGCCTGTTATTGATCCAAGTTTAATGTAGGACTTGCAACTGCCTACGCCCTCCGAGAAGCTGGGCATAATGTACTCGTTATTGAGAGGACAGATGGAAGCTCCAGGGTACGTTCTATCCCTTTCCAACCACGATAGGACCTCGAGTGGCTTACACGTTTTGTTCCACTTTGACAGAGTAAAGGTGGACTCCGGTAAATGTCCTTCGCCTATCAGCAACAGACCTCATTAGAGCTCACTTCTCCTTCTCATGTTGCACGCCTGCAGTTCGCCACCCAATATGACCAAAATCTTGAGCCAATGGGGACTTGGACCGGCGCTAGCCAAGATTTCGCACAAGTGCACGTCGTTCAAGATGCGGAATGGTGAGTGAGAAACGTTGAAACCTCGAGTGCTTTCCATCAAGGTTCCGGATGCTCGGAGTTTTCTGTCCTGATCGAGATGATTCTAACTGGACGCGGTTTCGCCTTGTATCTTTTTTCTTTCTCTAGGTGGGAGTGGGGAGTATATTGGCGCGATCAGGATGACAGATTCGTTTCTGTTATATCTCCTCGCTGACTTTCTCTTTATGCAAGTGAGTGTGTGAGCCCGAGATGAGGTTTCTCCGATGATGCTAACTTATTGATTGTCTCGCTCAATCAATTGATATAGCATGGCCAGTTGCATACACTACTGTATGATGTCGCCAAGGAGGCTGGTGCCAGATTTCTCTTTAACACAGAAGTTACGGGAGCAGATCCAATAGAAGGGACGGTCACTTTGAGGGGAGGAGATGTGGTCAAGGCGGATGTGATTGTTGCAGCAGATGGGCATGATAGTATCATGCGACCGTTGGTCACCGGCGAGGAAGAATCGGTGGATGAATTGCCAGGACAGCGATATCTATCACTGGCTTTCCAGGTTCCAACTGATGCACTACGGGAAGACGAGGAATTGGCATCGTTAACGGACCCACTTGTGGTAAGAACACGATTTCGATTCACCGTTCCATCAATCAAGTCTGATTGTCAAATCTCTCGTAGTGGTATCTGTGGGTAGGAGACGGATACATCTTCCATGGAAACTTGGTGGTAAGTGTTCGCATCAATCACGACGAAGTGGAAGAACTGAATATTCTCTCAGGTTGGAGAACAGGACTTCACCGTAAACCTTGTATCTAAATATTACTCGCCCTTGAACGAAGGCGATGATCAATGGCAGCATCGCGCCTTTGACGAGTTCCAACTCGACTACTCGAAATTTGAGCCACGGTACGCGAATATACTTCAATTTCTTAACAGTTCTCTGACTATTCACCTAGGATACTCAAACTCCTAAAACTCGCAAAAAACGTAGCAGGAAGGGTATATCATACATGGCCGACAGTAGATTCAATTGTTTGTGAAAACTCAAGAATCGTACTTGTAGGAGAAGCTGGGCATCCACTAGTGGTACGTTGCATATAGCATCTTTCGGCGCTTTCGAGTAGAACATGCCAACTGACCTATTGGTTTCAATAGCCCGGTAGCCGACACAGTACCGCTCTATCTATCGAAGACGCCCAAACATTGGGCCGCCTCTTCTCACACATCCAACACAAAAGCCAACTCCCCCAATTCCTTAACGCATACGAAGAAATTCGACAACCGCGCGTATCCGCAACGCAGGAATATGAACAGCGGCAATTTGGTATGTTCTCAGCACCCGCGGGTCCGCCAATGATACAAAGGGATGCGATGATGCGGGCCGCACTGGCATACGAAGATTGGGAGCACATGGATGAAGATACGTTCAAGATGGTATGGGGGAACGAATTGGCGTTGATGGGGCACGATGCCGGGGAGCAAGTGGATGATTGGTGGACCCAGTGGAGATCGTTCTTTGAGGGGAAGGAGAGGGCAAGGCAGAGGGATAGTATCCAGATACCTGTTCTCCAGCCGGCATCGTATGATTAGAGTGTTAGCTTATTGGTAACATAGTTGTTTAGTTTGGTAGAACAGTGACTAGACTTGGGCGGCCCTTGTATAATTACGATTATATGTATCATGGTATTTCTGTATATTAGCATACTAAATTCTCGTTCTAACGATGGGTGCGGATTTCTTCCTGGCTGATGAGACTCCCTTTCGCACTGAAACTGGAGAGCAGGTAAATAGCTTAGGGCGGGTCGCGAACCAGCTTTGGACAGAGCCTCGAACCGTGTCTTGCTGTCATGGTTCACTGGGACCGAATGGTGCGCACAAAAGTTCAAAAGTGGATACGCAAAATATCTTGATCTTCAGTTACTTGTCAAGGATCGCTGACGGAGAACGTCGACGTCGATCTCACATGTACAATATTAGTTCACACTGAATTGTGAATGTCGTCGCTGTCAGTCGGTTAATCTCCCAACTGAATGGGCGGTCACCCGCAGACCGAGGTTAAACCCCACATGTACTCGAGGATTAGCCCGAGAACACCTGCCTAGATGTCATCTACATCCCGGGGTTGCTCAGCGGCACCGTACGAACTTGATAGTGGGTGAATCGGTCGGTCGGTCGGTCTATCGGTCGGCCTCATGATGTTCTTTCTCTTTCTCAATCAGAAGCGAGAAGAGAAGATCAACTGACATGACTATCTGGTCAATCAGTCTATATTACGGACGCCTCGACTTCGGATTTGGGAGGTGGTGCCAGGGCCTAAGATTAGCTTTGCGAGATCTCTAATGTGCGTGTCTTTTCCCTTGCCATTGCCCGGACCTGTGTAAAACTTCAACGAAGCAAGGGTGGACAGTCAGGATCTGGGGAATCTGTGGGGTAGTGGGAGACGGGTTGCACTTCAGAGGAGTGGAGTGGGTTCTACCGGAGAAGTTGACAAAACGAGTGGGCGAGGATCTTGACGTCACAACGCAAAGCACATTTCATCAAAAAGAGATAGAGCAAGAAATCAAGGGTGAATTACATCGCACTACAGTGTCCGTTATTTGACTTGACAATCCGTTTCCTTCAGTTCTTCAGCCAGTTTCCCAAGCGGTCAACGGCCAGCATTCACTAACGATCTTATCACTTTTTGCCGACTAGAAATGCAAGAAGGGTCAGTCAATTAACTCAGACTATTTTCGCGAGAAAAGACGACGTACATCCACCGAATTTCTGGAACGCATCGGCCAGCCCGTCTCCGATGGTATTGGCAGTCTTTTCGTCCTATATCGTAGCGTGGCAGGTAGGAGGCGTGAGTCCAGTCGTCAGAATAATAGATAATCATCCCAGCGAAGTAACGGAAGTACGTACAATGTTGTAACCAGCCTTCGAAGCGGCGGACTTGACCGCAGAGTTCAAAAAGCTGTTTCCACCCTGAGAGGACTGGTTGTCGTTGCCACTGCTCTGATTGTTATTGCTGGAGCCGTACGAGTTGTTGGATGAGGAACCATAGGAATTGTCGTCTTTCTTCGAGCCATACGAGTCGTTGTTAGAAGAACCATAGGAGTTGTTGTTCGACCCATAGGAGTTGTCGTTCTTCTTCGAGCCATACGAGTCGTTGTTAGAAGAACCATAGGAGTTGTCGTTGNTTGTTCGACCCATAGGAATTGTCGTTCTTCTTCGATCCGTAGGAGTCGTTGTTGGAAGAGCCATAGGAATCCTGCTTGGAGGAACCGTAAGAATTGTCGTTGTTCGACCCATAGGAGTTATCATTTTTCTTGGAGCCATACGAGTCGTTGTTGTCGGAACCGTATGAATCTTTGTTGGAAGACCCGTAGTTGTTGTCGTTCTTCTTCGAGCCATACGAATCGTTGTTGGAAGAACCGTATGAATCGTTATTGGAAGACCCATAGTTGTTATCGTTCTTCGATCCATACGAATCGTTGTTGGAAGAGCCATACGAGTCCTTCTTTGGAGGAGCCATAAGAGTTGTCGTTGTTCGACCCATAGTTGTTGTCGTTCTTCTTCGAACCGTACGAATCATTGTTGGACGACCCGTAGTTGTTGTCGTTCTTCTTCGAGCCATATGAATCGTTGTTGGAGGAACCGTACGAATCATTGTTGGAAGACCCGTAGTTGTTGTCGTTCTTCGAGCCGTATGAATCTTTGTTAGAAGACCCGTAGTTATTATCGTTGTTCTTCGAGCCATACGAATCGTTGTTGGAGGAACCGTAGTTATTATCATTCTTCTTCGAGCCATACGAGTCGTTGTTGGAAGACCCGTATGAATCGTTGTTGGATGAACCATAAGAGTCCTTCTTGGAGGAGCCGTACGAGTTATCATTGTTGGAAGAGCCATACGAGTCGTTATTGGACGATCCATAGTTGTTATTGGAGGAGCCGTAGTCGTTGCTAACACAATAAACGTTTTTCAACGTCAGTATACGAATGAACGGCGACGCGGAACAATAGGGGAGGGTAGATGAAACCCCTTACTTACCTCTTCGAGGGACGATCATCGTCACGGCGTGAGCCATAAGACCCATCGTCATTATCGCGACGTCCACTACCGTACGAATCGTTGTCTCGACGGTCAGAGGAGCCGTACGAGTCGTCGTCGCGGCGGCCAGAGTTTCCGTACGAAGACATTGTTACAGAGGGAGAGCTGAGGTGGGTTAGAGTAGGTGAGTTGGGGGCGAGAGCAGGGGCTGTCGAACTGAATGGTCAACCGAGCACGCCTTATATACCTAATCCGCTTTGACGTTCAGGGGCCATACGAACGTTCATAATCTGAAATTCGGGGTTGGAAAGGGGGAATAAATGTGGAGCGAACGAATCGGAAGCTATGAGGCGAAAGCGATGCGCGGAAACGAGCATCCTCCGCCAGTTTTAGACCAGAAGAATGGTAGAAAGAGGCTGGAGGAGGGCGGGGGATGAAATGCTTGCGCAATAGGTGCGGTGGCGGACCCCTTGTGATCACCGTACCTCGCATCCTTTTGACGTGTTGAGCAAAGATATGAATTTGGATGACCCGAGATGACTGCAGCACCATGCAGATAGCAAGCCTAGGCTTCACCTGGCGATACCGCCACGAACACAGCACTGGTTTTGACAGACGAAATGTGAGTTCTCAATGACGGAAATAAAGGCCCAACGTCAACAGCAACCGTACCTCTTATGATGTAGTCTGGATTCAAACCTGGAATTTTTGGAATTTTGAGTGATCGATCAGCGGCCAAAAATAGAATTGAGGTGCTGTCGGTGCTGTCGGTGCTGCGCCTCCTCGGTTATTCAGGGGCCCATACGCCATAAAAGTGCCGTTGAAACGACGACGATGATCTATTTCAGTGAGGGCGAAAAATAGCACGCAATATTCATTATTCATCACTTGGGTGGTGCGACAGGTCCTGATCTTTTCGTCCTGCCAACCTTGGATGACAAGTTTTAGCCGAGGGGCGCAATGGAAAGACTGTTCGTATATAATGGTAGGTTCTTTGTGACGGAGGGTAGCACCGCCTCAAAAGACTCACTAGTCGAATCTTCAGGGTAAGCACGCTCGACTACGATGCCGACGGCGTTCGCGAAACGGACGGGGGTTGTAGTGGGGTGTTAAGTGATAAAGCAAGAAAGTCAAGGGTAGATTGGGTAGTGTACATTACATCGCAACACCAGTGTCCATTCTTTATCCAGTTTTACAATTTATTTCCTCCAGTTCCTCGATCCCACAAATGGTCCGGTCAACGTTAACCAACGCTTTTCATTACTTGTTGTCGACTAGAACAGAAACAAAGCGTCAGCGAGACAGTTTCAAGCTACGTATATTCGAGAGGAAACGAAGACGTACATCCACCAAACTTCTTAAGCCCCTCCCCAATTGCACTGGCATAGCAAGTTGGGGTAAACAAGTACAGTCGTCAAAATCATCGACACTCATCCCAGGAAAGTAGGAGAAGTACGTACGAGGTTATACCCGGCCTTCGAAGCGGCTGACTTGACACAGAGTCCACGAATTAGTAGCTGTCGTTGTTGCCGGACCCGTAGGTGTTAGAGGAACCGTAAGAGTCATTGTTGGAAGAGCCATAGCTGTTGTTGTTGGAAGAGCCATAGCTGTTGTTGCTGGAAGAGCCGTAGCTGTCGTTGTTGGAAGAGCCATAGCTGTCGTTTTTAGAAGAACCGTAGGAGTTGTCGTTGGAGGAGCCATAACTATCATTACTCGATCCATACGAATCGTTGTTGGAAGAACCGTAGGAGTTGTTGTTGTTAGAGCCATAGTTATTATTACTCGATCCATACGAATCGTTGTTGGAAGAACCGTAGGAATCGTTCCCGGAAGACCCATAGGAATCGTTATTAGACGATCCGTAAGAGTCGTTGGACGACCCATAAGAGTTGTTGTTATTTGAAGACCCGTACGAGTCGTTATTGCTGAAGGAATCATAGCTATTCCCAAGAAAGCAAAAAAATGTCAGCATAAACTTGAATAAACGTGGCATAGAAAGGTGGACCGTACGAAGCCATGATTGTCAAAGATGAGGGATAGGTGGTTGGACTAGTACAAGTGAGTTGCGAGGCAGGCAGAGGCTGTTGGAGGAATGTTAGCGGTGGGTCGAGGTCTTATATACCTAACTGCTTTGACGTTTAGCATTCATACGGAGGTTCGTCATCCGGTTATCATCTTGGGGATTAGACAGAAGAAAGGTGGATCGAGCGAATCGGAAGCCATGGCGGACAAAACAATACTCGGAAACGAGCATTCTCCACCAATACAAGATTAGATGAATGGGAAAAGGAGGGCGGATGGAAATTAATGGGTATGCTTGCCCAATGAGTGTGGTGGCAGACCCCTTGTGATCACTCTACCTCGCATCCCTTTGACGTGTTGACGTTGGGGCGAACATAGATGTAATTTAGATGTTCCGAGATGAATGCAATACCCCACAAATTGCAAGCGAAGGCTCCATCATGCAGCCACCATGAAAAGATAGCACTGGTTTTGACAGACGAAATGTGAGTTCTCGATGAAGGAATGAGGCCCAAACAGCAACCGTACCTCATGATGTAGTTTGTGGTTTGGATTTCACCTGGAGGCTGGAATGGATGTTTGCAATCTTCGGTTAAGAGTGATCAGTGGGGCTGCCCTCCTCGGTTATTCAGGGGCCCATACGCAATCCAAAGGTGCCATCGAAAAGACGATGATAACGACCACAACAACAAATCTATTTCGATAAAGCCAAAGACAGCACGCAATGGTTACGATCCATTCATTACTTCGGTGGTGCGATAGTGCCACAGAGTTTGCACGTCCTGATCTTTTCGTCCGCCTGCCAACCTTGGATGACAGGCTTCAGCTGAGTTCCGAGGTCGGTACAGTGGAAAGACTGTTCGTAGATGATGGTTGGCTCTTTGTGGGTTGGCGAGGGGCAGTACCACCTCAAACGGTCTGATAAGGCGCGTGAGCAAGCCGTAGAAGCAAAAGCGAGAGGGGAAATGACTCACCAAGCGAGCCTTCGGGACGGACACGCTCGAGGACAATGCCGACAGTGTCTGCGAAACGGACAGGGTTATGAGGGGTGTTCGCTAATGCCCAATGCGTCAATAGCGAGTTCGTGCAGAAAAAGGTGATACGTGCCTGGAAGAAGGAACATTTCGCCTTCTTCAATCCGGATATCTCGAAATTCGCCGTCGTCTACGACTCGAAGGAGCATTCCGCCCTTGTACTGGTAGAACCATTCCTGATTACGCCAGTAAGCCTTGAGCCAGCCTCAAGGGTAGGGGATACCCACTTCGGTTTCATTGACATGATAATCATTCCGTTCATTCGGGCCCCCGACGACCATGACCGTGAAATCCTTGCCGCTGTAGAGACAAAAGTTGTTCACCGGCGGCTGCAGGAGATGGCCTTTATCCTGGAGCCATTTGGTGAAATTCAGCGGTGGGGAAAGAGGCATTCTGGCTGGAGAAGGCGAGGAGGAGAAATTGGGCCATGAGATTAGAAACCACCGGTTTTGAATACTCCTTCCTGACCTGACTAGGCCGGAAAGCTCTGGCCCAAGGCGAAGGGAAGCCGACATGTGACCACTTTGTCCCTGCACGTGATCTGGTGCCACACGCTCCGATCCGGATCCGGTGCGTCGTCCTTGCTCCCCGCCGCCAACCAGGCCTACGCCCATCGACCGCTCTATCCATCACATTTGCCTCTACTGGGGCACCAGCGACCACAGAGATGGTCTCGACAACGACCACCATGGTCTCCCACGCTCAAGAGGGAGACAAAAAGCGGAAACAAACCTTGGAACGGGCCAAGGCTCATCATGTAAGACTCTCAGCCGTCCTTTGCCCAAAGGTAGACCTGACCCACGTCCTATTGCTTCCAGCTGTGCAGGCAACTGCAAATGAGGCTGCAGTACGCCCGATTAAAAGTCGAGCATGGCTGGGTGAGCCGAATACCCGCGATAAAGTTGAACCAGAAAACTGACAGAATGTGAAGCAAAAGCAGACGCTCAACGAGGTTGAGAATCTCTATTTCCACCATTCTCACCAACGTGGACCAAAACCGTTTCCCTCCAGCCTTGTTGCGACTACCACACAGCCAGAGCCAACGGGTTTCGCCCCTTCGTCCGGTCCCCACTCATCGTTATCCTTCATCTCCCGGAATACTGGGCCCATCGCTGCTCCTGACGCAACCTCTAATGGCGGGGATACGACGCCTCAGCCAGGAAATTGCACCTCTCCAACAAGAAGCGCTTCTGTGACTCCCAAACCAAACGACTCGTCTGCCCAGATGCCACCACCTTCAACAACACCCGCCCCGATGGTAGTCGACAAAGGGAACCCCCCTTAATACCCGTCACGCAGTACCTCTCACTCCTACGTCGCCTGAACGACAACCTTTGCTACTGAGCGCACTGCAAAGCATAGGCGCTTCAACTTCGCCATTACCCCAACTCCCCTATACCGGCTATGCCTCGACGTCCACAACACCTAGACCCTCGTCGTCTGTGGGCGATAAACCACTACCCCCTCCTCTTCCTGCGACGCTTCGCTCCCCGTCTTCACCGTCCAAGCCTAGACCCCGGGGAGGCAAGTCGAAAGCGTCAAATGCTAATAGCAACGGCGCCTCTTCGACACAGCAGAAGAACACTAGCGCCTCCTCAACGTCGACATCGACACAAGGTGCATCGTCATCGTCATCGATATCTGGCTACGTCGCTCCGAAAGATGCTACTGCGGTGTTCACGTTTGGTTCAAGTTCTTCGAGTTTGTCGGCGAGTGGGTTGATGACCTACGATGCGTTTTGGTCGAACCATACGACGACGACTGCCAGTCCCCGGAATGCCGCGAGTACAGTCGGTTTGCAATCACGGACGCTGAACGGGATGGGTGGTGGTGGGCTTGGAGGGGTGATAGCTATGGCCGGCGCTGCTGCTACTGGTGCGGCGGGCTCGAGTGAGGTGGGTCAACAGTAGGTTTGCAACCCTCCTCCTGTCTTGACTGCGACTCCTGTGGAATTGGACCCGGGGTGAGGGTGGTAGATCTGGCTACTCTTTTTTGTGCTCCTTGTCGTGCGCAGTAAGGATCCTTCGAGTTTCCTTCTTGCTGGTGTGTCGAACGGTATCCATCCATGGCCTTCATCTTCGTATGCACCATTGCCCTACTTGCCATCCTTGCTATCCAACCCTTCATTCGTCCATTCATTCATTCTCTCAATCCTGCATATGTACGTGCCCATCCACATGTATCGCTTGCTCTATATTATACTCTTTGTATGTTGAAATACGTGTAGATTGTAGCCAGTGTAATGAAGACTGTTTGATAATGCAGCGGCTGTCCCTTCAGAGAACTGCGTGCGCAAGATTGACATTGGAAAACGCGTTGCCCAAGAAAGCAAAAAAGGGAGACACGGTGCAAAGCGAATGTTCAATTCGGTAGGTCCTATTCAAACATCGTCCTCGATATCATCCTCCTCCAACCACCCTCCCTCCCTATCCACCTGGATCCCGTCGTCAGGGTCATCTTCTAAAGGTATAAAGTCGGGCACCTCCCCGCCGTCGTCGCCTTCCGTCAACTGCGACCCAGCGCCATTGTTGCCGCTGGCGAAAGGAAGGTACGAGAAAGCTCGGTGGGAGCGGGGCACTTTGGAGGCGGAGCTCGAGGTGGACTTTTCTTTGCACCGGAGGATGGCGCCCAGCTCGAGGATTACGTCCGAAGGGCTCCAGGAGCCTACGCGTCTAGATCCTGCGCCCTAATTAACAAAGTCATGCGATAATGAGAGTCTTGTTCTGGTAGAATGGAGAGCGCAACGATTGCTTACATATTTCTTATCCTCCTCGACCAACCAATCTCTCGCAATCTTCACACTATCCCTCGCCTCCTTCTCTTTCTGGAACATCTCAAAGAATTCGGGTTTGTAGATCTTTTGGGAGCGTCTTTGGACGGGTGAGGGGAGGGAGTGGAGAGTTCCGAGAGTGATTAGGTGGAATTGGTGTGGGTTCGCTTGGTACCACTGTGAAAAAGAGAAGTCAGGATAAAGCTACAAAACGGAGAGGGTATTGATACATACAGCTTCACCTCCACTTGAATCGACAAAACTCAGCCAATCCGCGATCCCATCTACTTCTTCCACCTCGTTGCAGAATTGAGTGTAGTTCTGGTGGATGTAGAGCGAGAACAGCGAAGAGTCGATTGGGGAGTCCGAGTATATCGTCTGTTTCGTCGACGTCAAAGTCAGTATTACTAGGGAGAATGTGGAGAAGAGGATTTACACGCACATCAACGTCCACTCGACTCGCTCGACGCTCATGCTCAGCCAAATGCGCTGGCAACTTTGCAGGGTCGCGAAGCTGGGCGTCCAATTCGCGGTCCTTTTGGAGGTCTTTGGCTGAAGCGGAGGCGTTTGGTGGGTCTCCTTTACCTGGAGACGCACTACACTATCAGCTCACTGTTTCTCCGCCATGCATGCGATGTACGTACGTTTGTTGTACATGACCTTCCCAATGAGATGGAACAGGGCCAGGCTCTGTTCGCGTCTCGTTACCGCCTCTAGAACGATTGTAGTCCCTGCTTCGACGCCTTTGCGTTTCTTACTGGGAAGCTCGATCGTACAGGCAAATTCCAGGGTGTTGATTGCGCTCCTGATATCCCCGCTGGACGATTCCACTATCACGTCCAGCACCTGTTTCGAAGGGGCTGGGAGGTCGAGCGCGATGGTTGAGAAATGCTTGCTGACCATGCTTTGCAGAGCCNTTTTTCATGAGCGTCGGAGCGATGGGGTTAAAGCTAGNAAAAAAAGAACTAATTGTTAGAAGGCGAGGAGTGGTAGCATGGAGTGGAGGGAACGCACGATATTTGCGTCACGTATGGACCGTGAAGGAGGTCTTTGGATAGCACACTTCGGACATCCATGACTTGGTCTCTATCCCGACCCCAGCCACCACCTCCGGCTATTCGTTCATCTCGCGCCTCCCCTCGCATTCCCGCGTCGCTTATGACAATAACCACTGGTATTGGATTGTCACTCAGTGGTGATTCGGTTAGGCCTTTTAAGCAAGCGTGAAAATCCTCTTGAATCTTGGGATGCAAGATGTTAGGCAAGTCCTCCAAAAGAATTATTTGCCGTCTGCTGTCCTTGGAGGACCACAGGTTTTGACATGAGGTCGCGCGGTTGAAAAAAGTTTGGAATTTGGTGAATTGGGTTTCGTTGTCATCGTCGTAGTCTGAGTATTGGGGGAAGTAGGATCCAGAACTGGTTGAAGCGTAAGGGGCACTGGAGCCGAGAGCTAGGATGTACAAAAACAGGTCTGAGACAAACCAAACGGCAATGATCCTGCCAAAAAACCACTCACTCGTTCTGCTTGGAGTCACTTCGCCAATCGCGTTTCTCCATTCGAGGATTTCAAACCCCAGTTCCCGAGATAGGACCTTGAGTGTAGAGGTCTTTCCCGTACCAGCAGGGCCTGTCATTGCCAAAATCCTCTGGCAGAATGGGTTAGGACCAATACGTCCAAACGTTGGTTCAGAGAACACTCACTCTATACTTTTTCAGCTTTCCAGATGGTCCACCTTCGAACGCTTCGTTTAGCCATCTCCGAACGTCTTCGACTTTGCGGACATGGACTGCCAACTCGCCCTCCGTCTGAGGTTCGTAGATGTCAACCCACATACGGTTGTCTGTCCAATCACGTATGAGCGAATGGTGGTTTCTGGAATGTAAAGAAGGCGTACCGGGTTCAGCCTTTTCTTTCCCCTTCTTACTAGGAACCCGTCGCTTTGGCTGGGCACTTTTGGGTTCCGGCACATCCTTCGTTTTCTTCGTAGGTGGGGTATTAGCAAACTAGAAGCTGGATGTTAAGCCTCACAAATATCTGAGTCTCCGCAGCCTTGACGAACATACGTACCGCCGATAATGGATCAAATCTCCTTTTTGCACCACCGTTCCCCGTGGCGTTTGGTTGGGAACCGCCCAATTTCACGACGTTGAGTTTGGATTGGGTAGTCTTGGCTTTCTTTACAGGCTGAGAAGATGATTTTGGGGCCATTTTCGGGTACTAGTAGCCCTGGATGTCGTAGGCCGTCGTATTCAAGTGGTACGAAGGGGAGATGGCAGTAAGGGGACAAGATGGTCGCGTCGAAGCAGCGCGTGACCAGACGCGTCGAAATCTGCACGTGCGGCTGAAACTGGCAGTCGACATAGACGCCTCACCTTTTCTTTCGTCCTCCATGATCACTTTCTTTCGCTCAAAGGTCAACCCAATATCGAGAAGCAGCAGAAATAGTCAAGATTGAAGGTCGAAGAAAAGAAAATAAAACGAATGGGGCGAATAGTACGACTAGGGAGAAGCTGCAACAAAGGCGTTGAAATTGTACATGGGAGGTGTGGTGGAAAACTGGTATCCTGGAGGCGAGAAATTAAGCGTTGTGGAACCCCCTCGCGAAACAACTGCGGATACGCTGCAAGCCTCTTGCAACGGAAGACGAACTTTGGAAAGCCCACCGGGAAGGTCCCTTGCTATAACGGAATTGCCACACGAGAGGCGTAATTGACCTGCGGAGGTTAACAAAACGACTGCCCACACGAAATCTTCCGTCTGGTGGTTCTTGGTCAGGAGAAGGTACTCTACTATTGAGAAGAAGAAGACGCACGAATTCGGAGTTCAACGGTTTGCTTAATCCGTCTGGCGACGTTGCCTTGGCAGGATACAAACGTCCCCACAGGAAGACCCGATCCCTTTCGACCGGAGGATATGCTCCACTCTTGAAGGCAGTGATATAATATTGCTGCAAATCTAGCCAGCCTACGATCTATGTTCAGCGAATACGCTCTGCTCGTCGTCAACGGCCAACCTGACGCACCTTGATGATCAAACCCTGTGGTCCAGCTCGTGGAGTTGGGCTGCGCTCCGGCTATGGGTCCCATGTAGTGGCTTTCTCCGTAATCGTTCCAGGATATGACTTGGACCAAGTCAATATGCTCGCGATTCCGAACGAGGATCTCCCATCGCGACGCTAGAAGCCAGTTGTCTGCCCGGAAGATGAAGTTCTTGTTGAACGACTCTGGTCCATAATGCTGGGTGCTCGTTCTTCAGTGTTTGCTTCGCTAGCTATGACGTCCGGATACATACCGTGAAAAACCAAGGCGAGACGCCGGCCATATACGTCCTGCCTGGGAGGTACTTCCTGAACTCCACGTCGTACTCGTCGCTAATGTCGTAGTTGCCCATCGGCCATGCTGAGTCCCACTAGAGGATACTTGCATCAATACGAGCGGACTTGGATTTCTGCGAACTGGGCTTACGCTAAACGCTCCATCCGCCGCGTCTATACTTCCGTAAATGGCGGGATCCATGAAGAACGACGCGACGAAATGCACTTCCGTCGTCATGTTGGTCTTCAGCACCCTCCTCCAGCCGCCATTCACCGTCGGGCTTCCAAAATGACAGCGCTGGCCACCGAAAGTCGAGACGACGGGCCTCCCCCGGAATCTAAACATGTTACTGTGTTGTTGGTACGTGTTGACGAAATTGCGCAACAAGTCGCCGTCTCGCTCTTGCCTGCAGGGCAAGCTGCCCATGTCGAACGACGGGAACAAGGAAAAGCCAGAGTTGAGGGTCCGGGCAACTTCGTATGCGTCAGCAACGCGTTCGAGTTGCCATGGGTCTCTTCCGATGTTCAGCGCGAAGCCGTCGATGCCTCTCGAGGCTGCGAGGGTGATATCTAACATCGCCCAACGTCAACCACTATCATAGGCAAACTGTCTTGGGCGGGTTCACTTACCTCTCCGCCAGTCATCTCGCGTATATGGAAAGGTGTTCCCGACCATGAAATGGGCCACGACGGGCTTGGAGGTTTCTTGAGCACGAAGTGCTATAGGAAGAAATAAAAGAATGGCGGCGTAGCGGAGGATTTCCAGCATCGCGGTAAAGGAGTGAAAGGAGGGAATATCTTAATGGAAAGGTTGGTTGATCATAACGAGTCGGCGGGTTTCTTAACACTCATTTTCCTTCGCGGGTGAGGCTGACGGTTGGTATCGTCAGCCGCTCTTTCCACTGGACCCGATCGCCTGTTTTCCGATCTGCAGCTAATTAATACTTATCGCTCACGCCATGAGCTTTTCTGGGCCCTGAATTGGAGTTGAGGGTTACGCCGCTGGACTGAGCATTTATTCTTGAAGGCCTCTGTTTTGGTGAGTTTGGATTGGTGGAATACAAGGTAGAGACCCCCTGCCTCGTGCCATCATTGTTACTATTTCGGGGCTGCTTCTGTCCCTGCACCAAGATGACCGCTGACATCGATAGACGCGCGTATGCAAGATGGAACCGTCTACCACCACCACAACGTCCCCATCGTCTGCCGAGGTTTCCAAGACTCCGACCTTGAGTCGGAAGAAATACTACATCCACCCGGTCACTTTCAAAGTAAGATATGTTAGCTCGATCGAAAGCTGTTCAACGCCTGACTGCCTGGATGTGAATTAGGTCGAAGATGAAATATACCGAGTTCCTAGCTATGGACTCGCGGATGCTTCTGAAGTCTTTGCAACAATGTTCACCTTGCCTCAGTCGGACAAGGGCGAAGGACAGTCCGATGAGAATCCCATAGAGCTGCCGTCGTGCACCAAAGCCGAGTTCGAGAGCCTGTTGGAAGTTCTTTATCCCAATCCGTACGTCCACTGCTGCCGCGCACACTCGTCTGCAGCTTCAACGGCTAAATTTACACTACAGAGACTTTCAAGATCCCGCAAAATTGTCGAAGGAGCAGTGGATTCATGTGCTGAAGCTGTCAACACAGTGGGCTATGGATGAGGTATTATTCCGAAAAGTGGAATTTCACCATTATATCGAGCTGACCTCCCTCGTTCATCTGCATCCAGGTGCGCAGCTTGGCACTCTCGAGACTCTTCGCGATGAGATTGCCCCACTTGGAAAGGATCGGCATTGCCAGAAAGTTCAAGGTGACCGAATGGTTGTTGAACGACTATCCTGCCTTGATCCACAGCTGGGGGGAGATACCGTTAGAAGAACTGGCTGAANTTTTTTGGCTGGGAGATGACCGCTCGACTGTCGGATCTCGCAGCGAAAGCTCAAGTGCCTTTGAGGCTTCTTCATGTTACTGATTCGTGGGGAGGGGCATGTAAAGTCCAACCTAAACGCAGAGAGGCAGCAGTTCTCTGCACTTGGATACCGAAGACCCTCAAGCATTCGCAACTTATCGTATTCATATGCTCTCGATGCAATCGCGAGTCTTCAACAGACGTCGTCCTGAAAAAAACCATCCCGGTGCCCTTGTATGGTCAAGACCTCAACGAGGCCATCAAGGCAGCATTCCCGGCGGACTTCGATTAATATCCACCATCCAACTTGAAGTACCATCCGTCGACTACGTTCAATTGTGGAAGCATCGTATCTACAATCATTTGCAGGACTCCTGTCAGTTCCGTTTTTTGCTCGAGCAGAATGATGGGATTCGTGTAGCGATATCAGACCTACTTCCGAGCCTAATCAGTCGACCTGAATTGAATTTGTGCTTGGTGGTAAACTGACTCAGAACATTGAAGGTTCAAGTGACTTGATCCCAGTACTTGGACTTCTCAGGCCAGCCTTACGCTTTACATTCTGCTAAAGTCCAACGAGTCTCCTTCAAGGAAGCAGACGGCTTAAGCTTCAACTTTTGGAAGCCAAATTTGAGCGATTGGCAGGCAAACCGTCGAACGCAGAAGTACGAGACGGGGAGATCCCAAAATTCTCACTGCAATGCTACAAAGCCATACGATCCCACTTTTCGCTTCTCCCGTGCATGCGGACCATACCCATAGAGATCTGTCAACGACTTTTCGAGTTTGTTGCCTGTTCTTCAGAGGTCCCGCACCAATCTCTGCACTCGTTACGCCGAGGTGGGATGCTGCCATCGTCGAACACTGCGTGCTCTGGTCCAAAATCCCCGTGATTAACTACGTATACGATGCCAACTTGACCACCTTGAAACAATACGACGTCTTCACTCGTTGCCTGCGATTCTACCTCTCGAGGTCTGGCAGCACGCCCATTGCCTTTACCTTCGAATGCGTCCACTCACGCTGGGGTTTGCATTGGCGAGTGAGATGGGAATGGAAAACGAATAAAGCGAGGACACTCGACACCTTTCGTTTATTAGTCGACCGTTCGCACCGATGGCAAGACGTTAGAATCCGGGGGCCAAGCGAAATCCTGGAGGTATTGGCAGGAGTGCAGGGAGAATTTCCGGTAGTTTCCAAGTTGTCTGTCGTTCAAGATACTCTTACCAACACGCAGCAACTTAAGGAGTTCCAAGTTGACTGTTTCTCTTCCGCTTACTCCAAGTTGACTGAGGACTCTCGGCACTCATTACGCGAGCTGTGCTGTAAAGGACAACTCCCTCTTCCGATAACATTTTAGTAACCACCGTGTCCCATCTCACCAGGTTATGCTTGCACTAGTACTGCTTTTCCCGAGTTGGCACGATAATACGACCCAAGGACGTGACATTGTCGCTTAGATTGATACTTCCAAGCTTGACACACTTGGAGGTATACGGAGTCTCATTTGCCGATTTGAATGGGTCTACCTGCGTCACATCACTCATACTCCGCTTGGGGTGTTCTCCAGAGCACCTGTGATTGGACCCATAAGCTTCGCCAAATTCCCCAGACCAACTCGTCACATTACTTTCGCTTTGCCCCGACCTCGGACATTTCGATTTACGCTTCCTGAATGATGACTGTTTTTCAGTCTTACAACTTGGTCCCCATTCCTGTCGACGCTCAGGATCTTGACCCTGCGAGGAGATGTCTCCAGAGAACCTGTCCCGCCCCCTGTTTTCATGCGGGCGATTCGTTCGAGAATTGAAGACCTCCTGGACGATCCCTAGCTCAAGCGGGTAGAAGAAGTACGAATAGCCTCGTCGTCTTGCTGTATTAACCGGATGCGTTTGGTCGAATAATATGTGGACCCCGGTCTGGGCTTGTCGCGAGGTGAACGTCTGGCGGTGGAATGGAAAATGAAAAGGGACTTCGCACTTGCTTGGCATGATGAGTTAGATGATGCGAATGTCAAGCTTCATTGGGGGATTATATGAAATTGCCCTCATACCAACCGCTTATGGCTGACTCCGACCTCTCTACATATACCTTCAAACCACCTGTACCTAGCCTATCCAGACTCTTTATGGCTATCTATATGTTGTCTTTTTGTCTCTTCGTCAGTTTCTTGACATGGGAGATGAGTCAGCTTCTGCGAGAGTTGCAAGGGCTCAATCTCAAACCTGGGTATGGTATGGTGCTATGCATGAGTTTTACCCTCTTATTTCACCAAGCTACTGTACCAGGCATTGGGGTAGTTTTCGCTTGCAGAGATAGGGCACCCTCTACGAGTTGTACCGTATTGGCCATTGCCTCCAAGGACAAATATCAGGGACAGGGTGTATCAATTCTGAAGCGGGGCAGCAAATTTGTGCACCAAACGGAGGCCATTAATTTTTTCCAGTTAACAACCCTGTGCGTATCGGTAGTGCTAGGCTCAGATGCATGGATAGTGTATCGTCTCTTTCCAGGGGGCAAGAATCCGAGAGGCTGACTTGTTTTGCGCAGATGGAGTAAGGAACCCAGGTTTGCCGTGGAATGTCAATGATGCGATAGTCTGAGGATGCATTGATTGAGCGAAGCCGCCTAAGGAAGGGGGCGGAATTGCCGATGTAGAAGAGAGTTGGGATAGCTAGACGAAGTCAAGAGGAATGACCTTCGGTCAAGTCACGAGTCCAGAAACGCTCGGGCGCTGCCATGTCCTGATCCTGGATTGGTACTCCCGACCCGTAAAGGAAGAAGATACTAGATCAGCTTGCAAAACCTTCCTAACCTAGCCTCCTGTAATCAGTCTACCAATCTTCGTCTCTTTTTGGGGTTCCATTGCATTACACGTCGACATACCGGAAGCGGGCTAGGTTCGCAGAGGGACTCTGGGAGGATAATGGAGCTTCCGCCGACGGACAGCCCGCGTCTCCGACAATCGGAGTCGGAAATCAATATTCAGGGCCGTTCCGCCCGTCCCCTTAGATTCGACTCCTTTCACCTCCCTTCTAGATGGCTACCGTCCCTTCGCCCGCACCAGCAAGAAATTTCCAGTATGAACTGGTTACATTCAAGGTTAGGCATCGTACCCCCTCAAACCTGTTGACTAAAATGAATGGCCCCTAACTACTGCTCTAGGTAGAGGGTGAACTTTACAGGGTGCCTCGGCATGGATTCATCGAGTTTTCTGAAGTCTTTCGAACCATGTTCACCCTTCCACAATCAACCGAAAGAAATTCAACAGAGGGGGAGAATGACCATAATCCCATAGAATTACCGTCGTGCACGAAGATGGAGTTTGAAAGCCTGTTGGAGGTTCTGTATCCGTCTGCGTGAGTTCCTCTTCACTGACAGGCAGTTGGCGAAGCTGAGCAGAGAGAATTGAAGGAAACCGGTGTCTAATGAGTTGTCTAAGGAACAGTTGATTGGGGTGTTGAAGCTTTCTACGCAATGGGCGATGGACCAGGTGTGTTTTCGAGCCCGGCTGTCATCATTTCAAAATCCCTCTTATCAAGGCGAATTTGTTTCCCGCACCAGATCAGGGCATTTTCCATCGAACAATTGTCGAAAATACCGGCAAGCGCGATCGAGCGAATCCTGTCAGGCAGGTCATACGACGTCCCGAAGTGGCTCATGGCTGGTTACCTCGCGTTGATCGACGTTCAGCGTTGCGGTCCTATTTCTGTGGAAGATATAGGCGAAAGACTCGGCTGGGAGACCGCAGCCCGCATCATGGATCTCAGAGTCAAGGCAAAGCCTTACCCTGTGCTGGAGGTATCCTCGAACATTGCGTGCAGGGGCTGCCATCGCTTGCCTGCCAATGTCGAGTACAATTCTGCGGCAAAGTTGAATACGACCCTGTTGGGTTGTCCTACACCAAATTGCCCAGTCACTTTTGCGAGGGTTACGAAAAAGGTCGAGACGGATGTTCCACTTGCTGGGCAGGCTTTAAAGGAGGCTATCAAGGCGGCGTTTCCTGCCGATTTTGGTACAACCCCATCATGAACCAATTTTCGTGGGGCAGAGCTGGGGCTTTCGGCATTGTAGCTACTCGCTTGTCGAGTTGACGTATACCATTTATTTATTCTAGAACTGATCTGCAGACTTTTTCCCGTATTCAAGGAACCTTCTGCCAGTACTAGGTTCAATCTCAAGAGCACCAAACCTTCATTCGCATACCTCGGAGAAAATTATGATGATTAAGAAGGTACAGAACAGACTAAAGCGTTCAATGCGTCATCGTATCTCAACTCCATCAGCAGCTCAATCTTTATTCAGCTTTGCCTGCTTCGCCTTCAACTCTTCGCGACTCTGCATCGAGACCGTTAACGTCAACACATAGTACAACGATAGCAAGGTACTCACCAAAGCCGGCGGCAGGTTATCCCTGATCTGCTTACTGGGGACGTAAGGATCCCTCGCATGGAATGCTTGTGTGGGGGTACCACCACTCTGCAGGCCGCTGTGTCGGTCGCGTTGGAGGTCTGCGGGGTCGTTTGTTTTCTAGAGAGAGTTCGAAGTCAGTACTCATTAGTTAACATAATGATAACTAAAACATAGAGAAGGGGGAGAGAAAAGGTGGGAGTAAGGACGTACAGCTGGGTGGGGCAAGATGTTGAACCTCTGCTCCTGCTCTTTCTTGCTAACGTTATCCGAGGGAGACATTGCTAAGACAAATAGAGTGAAGAGAAGTAGTAGTAATGCGAGTCGGTTGAGTGAGTACGTGGTCGAGATGACTTTCGAGTTATCGTTATCGTGGGTTGGGTGAATGAGTTGGGGAATAAGAGGTAAAGGTTCGAGCTCTTTATATCCTAATCCTGCGATATAAATACGTGCGATGACGATTACTACGCATGCGGTGCTGCGCTCCAAAACGCCTCCACGGAGCTTCCAGTCAGACGAAGGCCAGTGCCAGTGTAGCGCTCGAGAACGGTGACGTCATTGGTTATCGGCTATGGATCGACGCCGGCAAACCCGCAGCCGCAGCCACAGATCTAGGGGCTCTTCATTCGAACAAGGAGGGTTCTGTCTGCGGACGGTATTGATGATTCACTAGAATTACAGAATGGTTGTATAGGAAAGGCATAGTGCGAAGTCAAGGTAAATAGGGCCGTAGGCAGGATGCATGGTGTAGTATCGATGAAGATGAAATCAATCGCATAGAACATGAGGCAAGGGAGAAGCCAACCACCCCGGAATAAATCGATGGTGATTTCTTCCGCCCCTCGGGTAGGACTCGTCAATTCCAGAAGTCCGTTCATTCAGTTCATACTCATCATCTACGATATTCAACTCAATACAGATGAATCGAGGTGAGAATCGGTTTTTGGTACTTACCCGTTTGAATTCTGAGCGGCGGGAAAGAGAAAGGCGACGAGTTTTATTAGCGTAAGCGTCGATGATTTTTTTGCCAGGGAACTTACCTGAGAAATCGATTTCGCCATCGCCATTTTTATCAGCTTCCTTGATCATTTGCTCGATCTCCTTCTCGGATAACGATTCACCTGAGATACGATGCACATCCGTGAGCAACACGACCGACTCAGTGGCTGCACTGTGCGAGGGAGGTGGATCGATTGAAGGACGTACGTACCCAAGCCCCTCATCACGTCCCTCAACTCGACCTGGCTGATCTTTCCACTCCCATCTTTGTCAAAGACCTTGAAAGCCTGGTACAGATCTTCCTCTTCCCCGCTTCGTCCGCTGGAATCTTTACTTCCACCAGGGACCGAGCGGGACATCATCTCGATGAATTCCTCGAAATCGACGGTACCGTTGCGGTCCTTATCGATCTCGTTGATCATGTCGCGAAGTTCGGTTTCGTTGGGGTTACGGCCGAGGGAACGCATGACGGTTCCTAGTTCTTTGGCGCTGATTGTGCCATCGCCGTCTAGATGTGACATTTATTGCGAATGGGTTCGAGAAGTCAGTGAATTGGACTCTGTGCTGGGGCGCGATATGGGGAAGTGGAAGGAGGAGAGGACATACCTTTGTCGAAGAGAGAGAAAGACTCTTTGAAGGCTAGAAGGTCGTGTGCGGACCCGATGAGATAGATGCCCGCGGAGTCAGGACCGCAGACGTACCCTGGATCTGATCTAGAGTTGGTGGCGCGAGTCAGTCTCGAGATGCAAGGGCGACAACGGTGAGCGGTGACTACCTTCAGACTACGATGCGCGTCAACGATATGGATTGGAAGAGCAATTCAGCGGTAACGTACGAGGGTTGCAGACATTGCAGATCGTGTGATTGGTGCAGGGAACGTTGCTTGAGATGATCGAGCTCGAGCTACAAGGAAGATGCAGACCTCTCAGAGAGGTGTAGGATCTATATCGATGGAGGAAAGATTGTAAGCGAGCTTGAACCAAATGATGGCGTTTATATTCGTGGGGTGGTAGCTAAGCGCCGAACACCTGGGACTAAGTGGTATGTTCTTAGTTCCGAGTTCAGCAGACCGCTCGGGATCCTCCTGCTAAGTTTGTCTTGGTTCTTTTGCCTGGAGGTGTTTAATTAGAAGGAGGGATTTCTATCCTTGGAAGGTTAAAGGGTCGATAGCCCTTCGGCTCTTCGATCAATAGAGGGCTGGCAGAGCGAAGGACACGGAAAAGACCTGGGACGCCGGACCCTAACCTGAAGGTGTAGNCCCTAACCTCAGGCTGCCAAGATCATCCGCTYCCCTTTCCCTCCTCTCATGCTTGCACGAGCATAAGAGCCAGCTCGGCGGCCGGGGCAGTAGGTGAGCAAACCATCATGCATAGCATCAGCGGGCAGTGACTCRGCGGAAYAGGCGCGTCCTCATGGCAATGGGCGCTGCTGACCTATTTGGCAAAAATGGGCGCGTCGGTCCCGCCCCATCACTGATCCCGCCGCCYAGTCATCGCTGTTCACACTGCCCCCGCGTTTTGTCCGCTTGATTGGCGCTTCTCAGGGGCGTTGTCATTGGTATAAATGGGATCTTTACAACACTTCCCAAAACCCCAACAACCGCTTCCCCACCACTGCTWACCTTCACACATACATYKGACAGAATGCCTCGAGCGCGCGCTGCAAAGAGAGCCCGGCGCGATGTCGACACCGWGGTGGAMTCTCCYYCGACCGCCACCGCCCAAGCAAAAGCTTCCTCTAGTACCGCCGCTGCCAGTGGTGCTGGCAGCAACGGGGAGTGTAAATTCCTCGAGCTGCCATCTGAGATCCTCCTCGAGATTCTCTCGTATTTCGAACCAGCGGTCTCCTTGGACGCAGGGGAGAGGGCACTTAACGTCTTGTATCCGAATGCTGGAGAGGATACGACGACGACGACGACGACCACTGCTGCTGCTGCTGATAATGGCGCCAACGACGACGATATCGACAACGACAATGCCAGTTTGAACAATATCTTCGACTCCAGCGACGACGAAAACGGAAACGGGAACGGGAACGCAAGCAACGTCAACGACACTCCCGTTATAACCTACACCTACTACTACAACGAACAACGCTTCCTCCCGGGGAGCGCATTCTCGCGCACGGATGCTTTGAGAGCGTTATCCCAGACATGCGTTGCCTGGAGAAATTTCTTCTGGCCGATGATCTGGGAGAACGTTGAGTTGGGGAGCGCGTTGAGGGATGGGAGGGGTGCATGGTATCGCAAATTGGCAGACGGTTTGATTAGGAAGGGTAGGGGGATTATCGGGGACGCAGAGGTTGCGAAGTGGGTTAGGAGAATTCGAGTCGTTTTGACACGCTGCGACATCTCCACCGTCCTCCCCAACCCTCACCTCCTGCCTGGCGGCATGCACGAATCTCAAGACGCTCAACATCTATTTTGCGCATAGCGAAATTACCACCCCGCTCAAAGACGCCTTCACCGGTCTCAACTTTCCGTCTGTGCAAACTATTGTCTTGCCCACCCAGGCGCATCAAGTCCTACGGTGTTGTCCTAATGTCAGGAGGGTGGTGTGCAACGACGGGGATGCGAGTCAGTTAATTTCGGCTGTGAAAGCGAAGTGCAAGGACGTCGAAGTGTTTGAAGGGATTAGGCCGTCGTGGAAGAAGGATGCGATGGTGAAGAGGCTGGCTAGTGCTGCGCCGAAGTTGAAGGAGGTTAGGTTCGAGGGGCGTGTGGAAGATGTACGNTTTTTAGCTTTTCCTTTGAACGTTTCGTTGTTGCTTGAAACTGACTCATTGGAATGTTTCTTCTGTGAATAACAGAGCCAACTCCAGCTATTATCAACCTGCAAAGACCTTCAGCTCGTCCAACTCGTTGCACTCGTCTCCGAAAGGGACGGTATCGAAGAGAGGATGAGTTCAACGATTAACATCCTCAGGAATGCTATGCGTCCGAAGGACCCTTCCCGGTCAGCAGATCCCCAAGCATCTGAGCAGCCACCGTCAACAGAAGAAAAGGGGAAAGGGAAAGCAACTCGCACTTCCCAGAGGTCGAAACCGTCAAGAAAAGGCAAGGAGGCTCAGGGAGGAGAAAAGAAACCAAAAGGGAAATGCACCATTATCATCAAATACAACGATTCCCCGTTGAGATGGCAGAGGCAGGGTGTTACCTTGTCCAAGTGGACGAAGACGATTTACGTATAGTGTTGTGGATGATGAGAAGGGACTCGGACTCGGACTCGGACTATGATTCATTTGTATACCCTGTTTTGCGTATCTACTTACCCATGTATACCTACCGTACTCCTACTGTACTGAACAGAGATGACGAGCAAGCGGCGACCTCCACACAGTTTGAAGTCATTCTGAATCTTGCCTGGTTAGGTTCTCCGATTGCCTTAATAGTTTCTAGCCACTAAGGCGGCCAGAAAACTTTCGAGTAAACTAATATAGCGGCCCGAAAAACAAACGACAACCTGACGAGAATTGTGTACCAATAGCAAGTTATCTGAAGCGCCACCAAAAAACCAATAAGTGGGTCGTTAAGTACTATATCTGGGAGGTTGGGAATTCCATAACGAAGTATCCCTAGCGGCATCGCGTTACGGTAGTCGTAAGGAGCTAGAATTGACGCCAAAAGTAGTTCCAAGTCCTAAACCATCTCTCATACTTGGCAAACTTGTTGCCGAGCCAGCTCTGGTGTCAGCGGTTAATGGTAATGCTGTAGAGCAGATCGAAGGGAGCTCGACCCTTGAAGGCCAAAAGGTCGATAGCTCTTCGGCTCTACGATCCACAGTCACTGAGGAGCTTGTTGAGGGGAGCAAAGGGAGGGATCCTAACCCGAACTTGGTAGCCCTAACCTCAGTTGGTCACGTTACGATTGGCATCGCCTTTCCTTTCCTTCCTCTCATGCTCGCATGAGCACGCACAGCACCAGCCCTGTGGCCGGTGACGGTAGGTAGCCCAACAATTGTACATGGTATCAACCAGGGTGGCAGATAAGTCATTGATAAACGCAGCTTCGTCTACCATCAGCCGACGGATTCGGCGGGACAGACGCTTCCTCATGGCACTGGGCGCTGTTGGCATTGGCAAAATGGGCGCATCGGTCGTCCATTCATCGCTATTCACTGCCTCCACAGTGTTGTTCGACTGCTTGACTGGCACGAGCTTTGTCATTGGTATAAAAAGGATCTTTACGACAGTTGCCAAAACCCAACAACCGCCTTTCCACGGCTGTCTGCCTTCACGCGTACACTAGACGGAATGCCTCGAACACGCGCTGCAAAGAAAGCCCGACGCGATGTGGATTCTGGAGCGGACTCTACCCTAACCGCCACCTCGCAAGCAAAAGATTCCTCTTCCTCCAGTACCGCCACTACCAGTGGTGCTGGCAGCAATGGGGAGTTTAAGCTCCTTGAGCTACCATCCGAGATCCTTCTCGAGATCCTCTCGTATTTCGAGCCGCCGCTTCCCCTGGACACAGGGGAGAAGGTTGATAACATTTTGTATCCTAATCCTGATAGTGAAGATACCACTACCACTACTACCGCTCCTGCTGCAGATACCAGCACCAGCGACAGTGACAGGGATGACGACAACGACGACGGCAACTCGGACTCTAACGACGGTGGAAACGGAAATCCAAGCACCGTCACTCCTGCTGTGACCGAAACCTACGTATACAACGAACAGCACTTCCTTCCTGGGAGCTCATTCGCACGCACAGATGCCTTTAGGGCTCTCTCCCAGACATGTGTTGCTTGGAGGGACTCCTTCTGGCCTATGATTTGGGAGGACGTCGAGTTGGGTAGTGCGTTGAGGGATGGGAGGGGTGCTTGGTACAAGAAGTTGGCGCAGGGGTTAATTAGGAAAGCAAAGGGGATTTTAGAGGACGAGGAAGTTGCGAAGAGAGTTAAGAGGATCCGAGTCGTCGTGACGCGGTGTGAAATCTCCACCGTCCTCCCCACCCTCGCCTCCTGCCTTGGGGCATGCACAAACCTTACAACGATCAACATTTACTGGGCGCATAGCGAAATTACCGGCCAGTTCGAAATCGCTTTTATCCGCGTCACGTTACCGTCTGTGGACACTGTCGTCCTGCCCACATGGGCGCACCCAGTCTTACGGAGTTGTCCCAATGTCAAGAGGGTGGTGTGCAACGACGGGGATGCGAGTCGGTTGATTACAGCCGTGAAAGAGAAGTGCAAGGAAGTGGAAGTGTTTGAAGGGATTCCGTGGGTATGGAGGGAGGATTGGCTTGTCAAGAGGCTTGTGAGTGCTGTGCCAAAGTTGAGGGAGGTTAGGTTTGAGGGGAGTTTGTCCGATGTACGTTTCTCAGCCTTTTCTTTGACACTGTCAACTGACTGACTGGAATGTTCATTCCTTAACAACAGAGGCAACTACAGCTCCTATCCGCCTGCAAAGACCTTCGGCTCGTCCAAATCAGTTCGAAATGTTCCGAAAGGGAGGAGATTGAAGAGAAGATGAGGTCGACGATTGACGTCCTTAAAAACGTTATGCGTCCCGACATGTACCCCTTACCAAATTCATCGGTGTCGTCAGGAGCTCAAACGGACAAAAAGGGGAAAGAGAAGGCAAAAGCAACTCGCACTTCCCAGAGATCTCAACCGTCAAGAAAAGCCAAGGAGGCTCAATCAGGAGTCGAAAAGACGAAAGCGAAAGGACAATGCGTCATCATCATCAAACACAGCGGGTACAGAACGCGATGGAAGAAGAATGGTGTTGAAAGCGTGTCTCTGTGGGCGGAGACGATTCATGTGTAGTAATTTTACCAGGATATTTTGAGAAAGGACTCGGACTCTGGCTATGATTCATTGTCGTTTACGGTATACCTTGTCTCGCGTATTTACTTAACCATGCATTTGTACCCACCGTACTGCTACTGTACTGAACAAGGAATGCGAGTGGCGAGCTCTACGCAGCTACATCTGAACCTTGCCTTCTACCGACGCGCCCGGAGAGCCTTTCGAGTAAACTGACATGGTGTTTATAAAATGTTCAAGGACGAAGACGAGTAATTTACGGGTTACTATAGTGTTGATGAGAAAAGGACTCGGACTTGGACCACAATTCATTGTATACCCACCTTATTCTACTGTACTGAAAGGAAAGGCGAGCCGTCTTGAAGGCGTGTCTCGGTGGGTGGAGACGATTTGTGTGGAGTAGTGTTACCAGGATATTTTGAGAAAGGACTCGAATTCGGATTCGGACTATGTTTCATTCGCGCTCGTGTACGTTGTCTCGCGTATTTACTTAACCGTGCATGTGTACCCACCGTCCCGCTACTGTACTGAGCAAAGAACATCAGTAAATCTGTCAGAACTTGTACCTGATGCTTGCGGGGTCTACTTGTACCTCCGAGCACTTTCATGATCTTATATTTTCTAAGAATACTCAAGTATGATACTCATGTGCAGGGTGTGTAATGTCGAGCGTGTATTGATTGGAACAGCCTACCGCCACTCTACTTACGAAGCAGCCTCATGCGAATGGTCATCTGTGCACCCAACCGTGCATGTGTACCCACCGTACTGCTACTGTACAGTATACCAAACCGAGAACGCGAGCGGTTAGCTCCACACGGCTATAGTATATCTGAATCTTGCCTTCTTAGGTTCTTCAACTGCCTTTTATGTAATACTCTTTTTTGACCACCGCTCACATTCGGGTATACTAACGCGCCCAAGGAGGCTTTTGAGTAAACAGACATAGGGTATATGAGGTGCCCAAAAACAAGCCGAAGCCNTTTTTTTGGTTCTAAAATAAACGACAATCATACGAAAATCGTGTAGCGACAGCGAGTTGTCTGAAGCACCACCAAAAAACCAATAGGTGAAGGGGATAAGTACTATATCTGCGGGGTTGAAAAATCTATGTATGGGGTAGGTGTTCGTAGGGGCATCGCGTTACAGGTGGCTAGCTAGCGTTGGCCATCGTCTACTGGATAAGACTGCAAGAGCAAAGCCAAGATCGTCAGTTGAAGGGGGAGGAAAGTAGAGGAGAAGACACATACGAAGGCTCCTTATCCAACTTGACGTGAATCGACGCATGGTTCTTGATGCCCTTAACCCGATGGTACGCGTTCAAGTTCTTGTGCAGCGTAATCTGGAAGACCGATGCGCTACCCTGTCGGCTGGCGATAGTGGACGAGGCCAGGAAGTAGTTCCAGGTCCTGAACCACTTCTCACCGTACTTGGCCAAAACCTTCTCCTTGTTGCCGAGCCAGTTCTTGTACCAGCGGTAGAGGGTGGCAGAGTAGTGGACACCGAGGACGTCGACGTTTTTGACTTCGAAACCGGCGGATTCGAGTTGGGAGACGACCCAGCCGAGGGAGCAGGAGGCGTCGGCACCGGGGAAGACGTATTTGTTCATGAAGAGACCCCTGGATAGAGATAGGCATATGTTAGCGGGTGAAGACGAGGGTGCTCAGTGGAGGTGTGTGCGTACCAGATGAGATCCTCGTATTGCCAGTGGGGACGGATACCGGAGACTTGGAAGACCAAAGTACCATCATCTTCCAAGAGATCGTAGACCTGGCGGAGGAATTGCCCATAGCGGCGGACACCGACATGCTCAGCCATCTCGAGGGAAACAATCTTGTTGTACTTGGTGCCGGCGGGAATTTCACGGTGATCGCAGCAGAGGATGCGGGCCTTGTCAGGAGATACCTATAGGCGGGAGGACGAAACATTGAGTTTGTGATGCAAAAGGCATTGTGAGGGCGGGCGAAGCTTACACCATTGCTTGCAATGCGCTCGGTACCAAACTTGGCCTGTTCCTTGGCGAGAGTAACACCGGTAACGTCGCATCCAAAGTTCTTCGCAGCATAGGCCACGAGGGTACCCCATCCACAGCCGATATCAAGGACCCTGTGAAAATTGATCGTTGGGGGGTCTGGACGGGGTAGCATGTGGTGATTGATACTCACTTGTCGTCGGGCTGGAGATCAAGCTTGCTGCACACAACGGCCAACTTGTTATCCTGGAGCTGCTCGAGAGTCTCTTCCTCGTCGGGCTTGAGAATGACACCGGAAGTATAGATCATGCGTGGGCCGAGGAACCATTCATAGAAATCGTTACCGCCTGAATAAAGTGTAAGAAGCTCTGCCACGTATGTGTGGACGCGGAATACGACATACGGTCATAGTTGTCCCGGACCTGGTTCTCATCCTGGCTCTGGGAGTGGACAATGACTTCGGGGATGAAGACGGTGAAGACGTATTTGAAGAGCTCGAATGTGAAGTTGAACTTGGCCCAGTCGTGGCGCGCCTCGAGGATATCCAACATGTCGTCTAATTGCCAGGTTCAGCACCGACACGTCACAGAAGACAATCAGAATGTGACGCACCGTTAATGTCAATCTTGCCCTCAAAGTACGCATCGTGGAAGACCTGAATGGGAATCTTGTTCTTGCCCTTGTAGAGTTCCTTCAATTCAGGGTCCTTGATGGTAATGTACTTTTCAATGTCCTCTCCGGGAAGAGTGACCTTTTCGTTCTTGCGACCGCCGTACGCGCTCATAAACGCCCAGTACCCTATCGCGGTGGGAACACCAGTGAGAACACCGACGAACAGGTAGGTCTTGAAGCCCCCATATTTGACAAAKGGGATAAAAGACTTGACGAAATAGGGCACGATGACGATGAGGAGGGCGAAATGAATGTTGTTGAAGGAGCCGTTGCCCTCTGCGAGACCGATGAGGGGGGCGTTCTTGATCGCGGGGAAGTTGGTCGGCTTCACCGTGGAGGACGACATGGTGAAGGAACGAAGGAGGGATGACGGGACTGCACGAATCCCAGCGCACTTTTTATTTATTTCGATGTGATGTGATTTCTGCGTTTGGGAGTGTTTGGCGCTCGCCCTGCCAGCGTGCTCGACGCGTGCGACAGTAAAGGAAATCAACGCCCCTAACATGGATCCTATGACACACGGTATGTATTCGACTACTACTTCAGACTCCTACTTCGCTCCCCCCTCTTCCAGTTCCTCCGGCGGCAGGGAATGCCAGTATGTCTCCTCGAGCCCCGTTTTGATGAACTCCCTCCATTTCCCATAGTAAGGTCTCAAAGCATCCGCCAATCCGGGTTCTTTGAGTTCATTCTGCGTAGGCGGCAAAGAAAGATAGTCAGCGAGCTTCCCTTTTCCAAGATGATGGGCTTACTTTCAATCGCCCAAAAATCACGGATATCATCCTCAAGAAATGGGACGCGTCGAAAAAATCAAAAAACATCGGTGCTAGCATTTGATCAAACTTTCTCCATCCATCGATGTGGGCTAAAGAAAGAAGTTGTTGACCACTAAATGTTTCGCCTTCGTCGGAATACAGAAAAAGGGCCTCCAGTGCACACTCTCCGAAATTACTGCCTGAAGTTGCACTCGTACCGCCTGAAGAATAAGTGGAATACATCGAGGTATTGTTGTTGACTCACTGGGATCTAAGGAAAACCGATTGATTCCTTGCACAACGGTCTCTAAAATGTATGTCTTAGCCTGCATTTCCGCGATGAAGAGGTTCTTGGCACGAATTTCGCTATCCAAGAACTCAGAGAACGACCGGTGATAGAAATGCATGCTAATGTAGGGTAACGACGGAGGGGGAGCAGGAGCACGATGGAATACGACGAGAGAGTGTAGGTCAGAAACAAGGACATCATGAGCCCCTCTTTCTAGGTTGAGGAGGGCGTCGAAGTTAGGGGCCCAGAAACTCCAATTCCCTATACGACTGTCAGAGTTGATGTGATGAGCCCTGAGGAGAAGCAAAAAATTGCGTCCTCGATGCGTATCGACCGCCTCGTACAGCTCTTTCGCGGCGGACAGAATCCTTGCGTATAGGATATCGAGAGCTTCGAATGGCCTTGCGAGCTGTCCGTCGTCTGGTGTCCAGTCAATGACCGTCTGGAGCCTATCCACCGGAGAACTGTGACGCTCGGAAACATATTTGACCACCGTTGCAGCATACACGAACTGCCCGGATGCAGCCCGAACCAGCTTCTCGATGTCTTCCTTCCTGGGCCATGACTGAGATCGCGCTCGAGGATCGTGACTTCGACTTCCGATGTCCCGAACACGCCTCCACAAGTAGCGACGAATGTCGTCTGTTGCATCGTACTTGTCGCTGAGTTGAATATGGTACGCCGATGGATGGAGGTAACCCTGGGGCTCCGAACTAAGCGCGCTTCGAATGGCCCATTCCGGTCTGCTGGCGATAAAAATACGAAAGGGTAGCTCGTTGTCGAGGAGGCAACTTTTGATGCTGGACAGCAATTCTGATTGTTTTTCTTCTCCGGAACACTCGTCGAGGCCGTCGATGAGGATGGCGTGGGGAAAACTGCTGGGATCCAAGCCGCCATTTGCGCAAAGCTGTTTGAATGGGCGTACGATGAGGGCATCTATCTGGATCCTGATGGTTTTCGTGAATATGAGACGGTCNTTTTTCGATCACTTTGCTGATAGAGTCTTGTAGCACAGGATCGTGCTGTCCTAATTGGCATGCGATGGTCGGTATGATACGGGAAAGGTCGTTTCGAGTGGGGTCTTGGGAAGAAAAGAAGAATGCACAGCCTAGGATTCCCGAGCGGGCGCAACGTTCGGCGACTGTCTGCTGTAGCGCTGACTTCCCTGCTCCTGCGGCACCAGTCATGCAGAGCAAGCGTTGAGGACCGTCCCGATCGTTGATCCAATCCGTGATTTCGCTGATGACCTCGACGCGAGTATCTTCGTCGCATTTCGGAGGGTCGAACCTAGCTCCTGAATCGTAGAAGCCATTCGAAGCTATGTTCTTTAGCAGGAGCTTCCAGCCTTGAGCGGCAGCTATGCCACAGCGTCAGCGGATGTACTCGAGCTACTAGTGCCATTGAGTGCTCTTACCATCCATTGATTTATCTTGACCATTATGAGTATGTGGGGGTGAGTGGATGTGGATGCCGCCGACGTTGAAATGGTGCGCCCTCGAAAACATCGATGTGGATGTTGAAGGCTCCATGAGCGAGGGTACGTTTTCAGCCCTGACAACCGCCACATGAGATTCCTCTCCCGAAGATGGTGTGAGCCCTTTCAGGCTGTCCGGCAAGGGTGGGTCTGGGGCAAGGGCCAGTAGATCTTGTGCGATAGGGTCGCCGTCTCTGCCATCTCGTACATCGGACGACGACGAGAACAGGCGTCGAAATCTGGACCTCAGCCCGGTTTTCTTGGGTTTCGAGTCCGGGTCCATTTTCACGACGTAGGGACGAGCGGGAGTTGGGCGAGGGTCGGGATGCTGTTGAGGCTAACACGAGGTCATTGGGGCACGCGTATGTACCCACGCTCGGTCCATCACAAATGGCGCCCTTTTAGACGCCCATGTAACCGACTGGCCGTGGTCCATGATTTTGGCCCTGAGCAGCAGTAGTGGTAGCAGTATTCACCGGTCAAGAGTTGAGTACAAGGTTCGTAGCTGATGCGTATGGTCTCACAACCAAGCTGAGTCCACTGAGATGATCATTGATGAGCGTAGGTGGTATTGGGTAGGATATCGAACCAAACTTGAGCACCCATCCGACGTGACGCGTGGGCGATTGAGTATTGTTTGCCCCAGATTCGTTTGGATCTCTCGCAAAGGCACTGATAGTATCATTCCGGGATAGTTCTCTAGGGCTTTGCCTTCCAGCTATCTTCTCTGAGACGGCCTCTTTGAACTTGTCTATCAGCACTGTGGACTACTTGAGAGGTCATATTTACCGAACCAGCGGATTAAATACACTAGTAAAAAGTAAAGAGATGTAACAGAAAGATAAAAGCGTCAAAATTTGGGAGCCGAGGTATCTGAAATCTCCTGGGCTCTCCCCCTTCTCCCCCTTCCGATTCATCCGGGGGCAGAAAGTCCTCCACCCCTCTCCGCAAGGGCCGGCTCAATGACGCCCCTCCATTTATCACAGTAAGACTTCAAGGCATCTGTCAATCCAGGTTCATTTAGTTCAGTCTGCACAAGCGGTAAAAAAAAGATCAATCGTAAGAACATTTATCATCTCCAGAAAGTAGGCTTGGACAGGACGATGAAAATGTGTCTTGGGTACCATTTGGTCAAACTTTCTCCATCCATCGCTGCGGGCTAAGCCAAGAAGTTGTTGACCATCAAGCGCTTTGCCTTTGTTAGAATACATCACGAGGGCCTTCAGTGCATACCTCTCAAAAGTACTGCCTGAAATTGTACTGTCTGGAGAATAAGCACGCAGATGCACCACAGGTCTTCTTGGTGACTCACTAGGATCTAAGGGAAACCGAAGGATCCCTTGAACAATGGCCTCCAAAACGTACTTTCTAACCTGCATTTCCGCGACGAATAAGCTCTTGGCACGAGTTTCGCTATCCAAGAATTCGGCGAACGACCGGTGATAGAAATGCATTACCATGAAGATGCGCGTGAAGCTAGGGTGCTGATTGAACACGACAAGTGAGCGTAAGTCGGAAACAAGGACTTCATGGGCACCTCTTTCTAGATTGAGGAACTCGTCGAAGGTATTAGCTTCGTAGTTCACGTCGAATACAGGGCGATCATGATTGATGTGATAGGCCCTGAGAAGGAGCAAAAAATCGCGCGGTCGATTGGTGTCGACCGCCTCATACAAATCTTTTGCGGCGGACAGAATGCCCGCGTAGAGCATGTCGAGAGTTTCAAACGGCCTCGCTAGCTGACCTGTTATCGGTGTCCAGTTAACAACTATTTCAACCCTATCCCCCGGAGAACTACGGCGCTCCGAGACATATTTGACCACAGTTGCAGCATACACAAACTGCCCCCGATGCAGCGACAACCAGCTTCTCGACATCTTCCATCCTGGGCCATGACTGAGATCGGGCTCGAGGATCATGGCTTCGACTTCCGATGTACTGAAGTCTCCTCCACAAATAGCGACGAATGTCGTTCGTTGCGTCATAATTGCCGCTGAGCTGGATGTGATAGGCCAATTGGTGGAGGAGGCTCCGAGTTGAGTGCACTTCGAATGGCCCATTCCGGCCGAGTGGCGATAAAAATACGAAAGGGGAGATCGTTATCGAGGAAGCAATCTTTGATGCTGGAGGCAACTCTGCTTGATTATCTTCTCCGGAACATTCGTCGAGGCCATCGATGAGCACAACGTGGGGGAAACCGCCAGGGTCCGAATCGCAATTCGAACAAAACTGTTGGAAGGGCCAAACGATGAGGACATCCATCTGAGTTCTGACGGTTTTCGTGAAGACGAGACGGTCGTTTTCGATAGCTTTTCTGACATAGTCCTGGAGTGTAGGGTCGTACTGGCCTAGCTGGCATGCGATGGTTGGTACGATGCGAGAGAGTTTGTTTCGAGTGGGGTCTTGGGAAGAAAAGAAGAACGTTCCACCAAGGATTTTTGAGCCAGCGCAACGTTCGGATATTGTCTGCTGTAACGCTGACTTGCCTGACCCTGCAGCACCGGTCATGCAGAGCAAGCGTTGAGGAGCATCTCGATCATTGGCCCAATCCATGATTTCGCCGATGACCTCGATGCGAGTATCTTCGTCACATTTCGGAGGGTCGAATCTAGCCCCCGAGTCATAGGGGGCGTTCAAAGCTATCTTGTCTAGAAATATCTCCCAACCTTTGGCGATAGGCAAAGGGTTAGCATATGCAACAGATTTAATGGAAAATTGAGCGCTCCAATGATCTATTGATTTACCCTGGCCGTTGTGAATATGCTGGAATGAGTCGATGTGAATGCCCCAGACGGTGAGATGGTGCGCCCCCGGAAACATTGATATAGATGCTGAAGGTTCGGTGGGTGAGGGTATGGTTTCAGCCTTTACAACGGACACATGAGAATTATCTCCCTCTCAGGTTGTCTGGCAAGGACGGCTCTGTGACAAAGGCCTGTAGATCTTGAGCAATAGGGTTGCCGTCTCTGCCATCAACCGTCGACGAGAACAAGCGTCGGAGCTTGGACCTCAGCCCGGTTTTCTTCGGTTTCTGGTCCAGGGCCATCTTGGTTTAAAGGAAATCAACGCCCCTAACATGGATCCTATGACACACGGTATTCGACTACTACTGAGTGAGTTCAGACTTCTACTTTGCTCTCCCCCTCTTCCAGTTCCTCCGGCGGCAGGAAATTCCATTCTTCCCCCTTGAGCTGCGTTTTGACGAACTCCCTCCATTTCCCATAGTAAGGTCTCAAAGCATCCGCCAATCCGGGTTCTTTGAGTTCATTCTGCGTAGGCGGCAAAGAAAGATAGTCAGCGAGCTTCTCTTTTTCCAAGATGATAGGCTTACTTTCAATCGCCCAAAAATCACAGATATCATCCTCAAGAACCGGGGCCCGTCGTCCCAAACAAAAGACGTCGCTAATAGCATTTGATCAAACTTTCTCCATCCATCGTTGTGGGCTAAAGAAACAAGTTGTTGACCACTAATTCTTTCTCCTTTGTTGGAATACAGAACAAGGGCCTTCACTTGCGTATAGGATATCGAGAGCTTCGAATGGCCTTGCGAGCTGTCCGTCGTCTGGTGTCCAGTCAATGACCGTCTGGAGCCTATCCACCGGAGAACTGTGACGCTCGGAAACATATTTGACCACCGTCGCAGCGTACACGAACTGCCCAGATGCAGCCCGAACCAGCTTCTCGATGTCTTCCTTCCTGGGCCATGACTGAGATCGCGCTCGAGGATCGTGACTTCGACTTCCGATGTCCCGAACACGCCTCCACAAGTAGCGACGAATGTCGTCTGTTGCATCGTACTTGTCGCTGAGTTGAATATGGTACGCCGATGGATGGAGGTAACCCTGGGGCTCCGAACTAAGCGCGCTTCGAATGGCCCATTCCGGTCTGCTGGCGATAAAAATACGAAAGGGTAGCTCGTTGTCGAGGAGGCAACTTTTGATGCTGGACAGCAATTCTGATTGTTTTTCTTCTCCGGAACACTCGTCGAGGCCGTCGATGAGGATGGCGTGGGGAAAACTGCTGGGATCCAAGCCGCCATTTGCGCAAAGCTGTTTGAATGGGCGTACGATGAGGACATCTATCTGGATCCTGATGGTTTTCGTGAATATGAGACGGTCTTTTTCGATAACTTTGCTGATAGAGTCTTGTAGCATAGGATCGTGCTGTCCTAATTGGCATGCGATGGTCGGTATGATGCGGGAAAGGTCGTTTCGAGTGGGGTCTTGGGAAGAAAAGAAGAATGCACAGCCTAGGATTCCCGAGCGGGCGCAACGTTCGGCAACTGTTTGCTGAAGCGCTGACTTGCCTGCTCCTGCAGCGCCAGTCATGCAGAGCAAGCGTTGGGGACCATCCCGATCGTTGATCCAATCGGTAATTTCGCTGATGACCTCGACGCGAGTATCTTCGTCGCATTTCGGAGGGTCGAATCTAGCTCCTGAATCGTAGAAGGCATTCGAAGCTATGTTCTTTAGCAGGAGCTTCCAGCCTTGAGCGGCAGACACGCCACAGGGTTAGCGGACGTACTCGGACTACTAATCTCATTGAATCCTCTTACCATCTATCGACTTATCCTGACCATTATGAGTATGTGGGGGTGAGTGGATGTGGATGCCGCCGACGTTGAAATGGTGCGCCCTCGAAAACATTGCTGTGGATGTTGAAGGCTCCATGGGCAAGGGTAAGGCTATGTTCTCAGCCCTGACAACCGGCACATGAGATTGCTCTCCTGAGGATGGTGTGAGCCCGTTCGAGTTGTCTGGCAAGGAAGGGCCCTGGACCTCCAAGGCCTGTAGATCTTGAGCGATCGGCTGATCTCTGCCTTGGCCCGACTTGGAGGTGAACGGCGAGAACAAGCGTCCAACCTTGGTCCTGAGGCCCGGTTTCTTGGGTTTTGAGTCCGAGGCCATATTCGCGACGTAGGGAAGAGCGGAAGGGTTGGGTTGAGGGTAGACACACGAGGCCGCCCTGAGGAGGCATAGATACCCACGCTCGGTCCCTGAGCATAGCTTCTTTTGGGCGCTGATTTAAACGCCCATGCTGACCAATGTCGAGTCTGGGCTTGTCGGAGTACAGATCTCTCTTGCGATGGGCTGGGTAGACACGGGATTAATGTCGATGCCGCCGATCGTAGTAGACCTATTAGGGTGGACGATCTGCTGCTAGTGGAAGAACGGGTTAGAGAACAGCGGTGGTGTGGCCACTTTGAGCAGTCGAAACAAACTTAGCACCTTTCGATGATGTCGCTCGCGACAAGGAGCACTAAGCAGTGAATTAGTCCTACTGTTCTTTTCCCAATTAACCAATGGCTCGAACGATTGAGACACATAAGAAAGTAGAATAACTTCAACCGCTACGTACACCGGAGCGGTTTTGGTGATGCAACTTCGCCAGCGTACCCGACACGTGCGGCAGTAAAGAAATCAACGCCTCGACCGTGGATCGTATCACAAACATTACTCTAGCTCGGTGGAGTGTTGGAAGACTGAGCCAGCACATGAGACCTGCTAATACAAAAGGATTGATTATGAATATACAAGTGTAACACTGCTCAGTGAGCTGAGATATCTGACTCCTGGGCTTCTTCCTCTTCTTCGCTCTCTCTCTCTCCCGGTTCCTCCGACGGCAGCAAGTACCCCCCCTNCATCCTCCTCGGGCTGCCTCTCGATGAACTCCCTCCATTTGCCATAGTAAAATCTCAAAGCACCTGCCAATCCAGGTTCTCTGAGTTCATCCTGTACAGGCAGCGAAAGAAAAATGTCAGCGAGCTACCGCAACTGATACAACTCAAGGAGATGGGCATACTTTCAATCGTCGCATCATAACATGTATCATCGTCAGGAACCGGGGGCCTTGGCGAAAAGCAAAAGATGACTTCGGTAGCATTCGATCGACATTTCTCCACCCATCGTTGTGGGCTAAAGCTAGAAGTTGTTGACCACTAAGTGTTTCACCTTGATCTGAATACTCCACAAGGACGCCCAGTGCATTCCGATCGAAAGTACTGCTTGAAGTTGTGCTGTCTAAAGAATAAGTATACACATTATCGCAAGTGTTCTTGTTGACTAACTGGGCTCTGAGAAAAACCGGTTGATTCCTTGCACGACGGCTTCTAAAACATACTCTTTAACCTGTGTTTCCGGGACGAACAAGCTCCTGGCGCGAATTTCGCTATCCAAGAACTCAGAGAACGATCGGTGATAGAAGCTCATTTCGATGAATATACTAGGGACGAAATGGTATGGGAGAAAGACGACGAGAGAGTGTAGGTCGGAAATAAGGACTTCATGGGCCTCTCTTTCTAGGGTGAGGATCTCACTGAAGGCGTGGGCGTCCCATTTCGTGCCGGCGACACGATAGTCAGAGTTGATGTGATGAGCCCTGAGAAGGAGCAGAAAATTTCCCCCTTGGTTGGTGTCGACCGCCTCATACAGCTCTTTGGCGGCGGACAGGATGCGTGCGTAAAGCACGTCGAGGGCCTCGAACGGCCTCGCTAGCTGACCTTGCTCCGGTGTCCAGTTGACGACTGTTTGAAGCCTATCCACCGGGGAAGTGCGGCGCTCGGAAACATATTTTACGACCGTTGCGGCGTACACAAACTGCCCGGATGCAGCCCGAACTAGCTTCTTGATGTCTTCCTTCTTGGGCCATGACTGAGATCGTGCCCGAGGGTCGTAGCTTCGCCTTCCGACGTCCCGAAGCCGCCTCCACAGGTAGCGACGAATGTCATTCGTTGCGTCATACTGGTCGCTGAGTCGAATATGATAGGCCGATTGGTGGAGATAGCCCTGGGGCTCCGAGTTCAGCGCACTGCGGATGGCCCATTCCGGTCTGCTGGCGATAAAAATACGAAAGGGGAGATCGTTGTCGAGGAGACAACGCTTGATGCTCGCGAGGAGTGCTGCTTGATTATCCTCCCCGGAACATTCATCGAGACCGTCGATGAGGATAGCGTGAGGAAAACTACTAGGATCCAAGCCGCCGCTTGCGCAAAGCCGTTTGAATGGGCGTACGATGAGGGCGTCCATCTGGATTGTGACGGTTTTCGTGAAGATAAAAGGGTCTTTTTCTATAGCTCCCCTAATATAGTCCGGGAGTGTGGGGTTGTGCTGTCCTAATTGGAATGCGATGGTTGGTATGATGCGAGAAAGGTCGTTTCGAGAGGGGTCCTGCGAACAAAAGAAGAATGCACAGCCTAGGATTCCCGAGCCAGCGCAACGTTCGGCGACTGTTTGCTGTAGCGCTGACTTGCCTGCTCCTGCAGCACCAGTCATGCAGAGCAAGCGTTGGGGACCGTTCCGATCGTTGATCCAATCCGTGATTTCGCCGATGACCTCGACGCGAGTATCTTCGTCGCATTTCGGAGGGTCGAACCTAGCTCCTGAATCGTAGAAGGCATTCGAAGCTATGTTTTCCAGGAGCAGCTTCCAGCCTTGAGCGCCAAATACGCCGCAGGGTTAGCGGATGTGCTTAAACTATTAATCCCATTGAATGCTCATACCGTCTATCAATTTATCCTGACCATTATGAGTATGTGGGGGTGAATGTATGTGGATATCGCCGACTTTGAAATGGTGCGCCCTCGAAAACATTGATGCAGGTGTTGAAAGTTCTATGGATGAGGATACCATGTTCTCGGGCCTCACAAGGGGCACATGAGCTTCCTCTCCTGAGGATGGTGTGAGCCCATTCGAGTTGTCTGGCAAGGAAGGGCCCTGGGCCTCCAAAGCCTGTAGATCTTGAGCGCTCGACTGATTTCTGCCATGGCCCGACTTAGAGGTGAACGGCGAGAACAAGCGTCGGAGCTTGGTCCTGAAGCCGGGTTTCTTGGGTTTCGAGCCCAAGGCCATCTTCGTGACGTGGGGCCGAGCAAGAGCTCGGTGGCGCCGGGATTCCGTTTGAGGCACGCGTTCGTACCCACGCTCGGTCCCTCACAAATGGCTTACCCTGGACCGAGGCCAGCAGTGGTAGCAGTATTCACTGGCGCAGCTAATCTCACGGCTCTACTGAGATGGCATCCCAGAGAGCGCAGGTATGCCCGCTACTTTAGTAGCGGGTCCTTAGTANCCCCCCCCTGCTATCACTTACCTCAGCATTTATACTATACTTAGTATCTTGCTCCCACATTTCGTGGATCCATATTCACCCTTACTTACAAACAATTGTCAATGTATTGATATAATCTACAGCGGTGACTCCCACTTGGGTGGTGAAGTTTTCGACAACCGTCTCGTCAAATTACATCACAAGCTACGTAACAAAGAGGGAAGTGGCAGCCCTTCCGTGGGTGGGCAATGGATATGGACTGGCGAATCTGCGAACGCCTAGGCGAGAGGGGGGGGGCAGAAGACGAAGACGTTTGATTCATTACTGTACGATGATACAACATTTATCTTTTTCTTACATTCCAACTTCCGTGTATTATTAATAGGCCTGGTTTACATTGTGTCTGAAGTTTTATTGTAGAAAATGTCGGAATACGTTGGTTCAAGTAGCGGGCGTTGCGGCGAAGCCGGCTTCAAGGTTATTTGAATTGTGGAGACGTCGGCCCGGTATCTCCGTTAGTAGAACCGAACTTGAGAAAGGCAGAAGCGCGAGTGTCTTGCTCCGGGCCTGCGCCTCGACACGACCTCAATGAGTCCCATCCTCTAATTCTACCAGCCACCTATCTCTCCACATCCAATGTCGTGGTTTACATCGTGGCTCCCTGCTTTACCTTCTATAAACCTCGCAGTCCCAGCCGGCATCCAAGCACGCTTTATATCCTTCATCTTAAAGCGATCTCTGGGTCATCTCTTCAAGCCAGGACAGCTCAACAGTCCTCAAATCGACTCCCAGATAGGCTCTGGCTAC
>JANBPK010001083.1:0-55608 GCA_027579435.1 Candolleomyces eurysporus
ATCCATCGATTCATGTTTCATCACGTCCTTTGCTACGACCGCCCTTCCATTTTTCCTTTGGTCATTGTGTTGTATATGTATTGTGTGTTTGCCAGTGTACGTGTAGCCGTCCCAGCCACCATCGTCAGCATTTTCCCTATCCCTCCCCATCTTTCCGATCATGGACATGTACATTTTCCCTTCCCCGGACTGGCTGGCTAGCACAGGCAGCGAGCGAGCAGGTAGGCGTGCGGTATTAACGCCGGCGTCTATCCGTAGTAGATAGTAGTAGGCGGTGGTATTTTATCGATGCCAAAAGCGATCGATTGTTTTAGCGTAGACTTGTACTAGTTAGGTAGTGTTAGTTAGTTGACGGTTTCGTTGTTATTCCTTTTGTTTTTATTCAATTCAATATGTTGTATTCTTATTGACGTCTGCCATGTGTGCCTGCCCAGTGAGCAAACGAGCGGCGGATGAGGAAGTCCCGGATTGAGCGGTGTACGTTGAGTTCAATTGTCATCGTATCGTATGGACTATATCATAAAGGTTGACATGACAAGGAGAATGAACGGCGCCCTTTTGAGCTCAAACTATAATAACTTATTCAACGCTTTTCGTGGCAGGCAGCTTGAAGAAGAAACGGCAACGGCCCACGATTGTGGGTCCATGTTTGCTTCCGAGACCGGATCCGCCGAGTCAAAGTCGGACGCCGAGAGGGAAGGGGGCGTACGCTAGGATAGGATAGAAGAGCACAATTGCGTGTGTCGTCCTATCCTTGGATAGGACAATCTCGATGAGAAGAAAATCGATGTGAGAGCTTAGACCGAGATCACGTTCTCGGGCGGACATTTCCGTAGAGATCTAGCAATCTAATATGAGAGTATCGAGTTGTACATCCGTAAACGAAGCTGATGATGATCATGAATAAAGAGGCAGAGCGGAGGGAGCGAGGAGCAAGTCATCACAGACGACTAGGTAAATATTGACTAGCACCGTTTGAGAGAAAAGTGCGAAGATGAGAAATATATAGTAAACCGATGTCATCCTACTCATAAGTAGCTATTGTTCGCCGGCAGTCGACGAACCAGGTGGATTCGGAATCGGGACGTTGGGAGTCTGGGGTTTGAGGTGGCTGTTTGGTGGCCTATGGCCGGGGGAGGAAGGACTATCGTCTTCGGCGTCAAGGGGGCGGAGCATTGGCAACTCCGGTGGGGGGAGGTCAATGGTACGATGACCGGTCTGGTCGGTTTCATGGCTAGCAAGGGTAATTTTTTCTTCACCATCGCAAGCATCATCGAGTACGACGCCGAGGCTCTGCGCTCCGCTGAGAAATTTCTTCCAGTCATAATAAGGGTGGGGAATTAGCGGGCGCATGAGCCCCACAGGCGATGTGTTCGTGCTTTGAGAATCGATTGATCTTTGGTAGTTATAGAGGGCTCTGACGAACAGTCGAAGAGATCTTGAAGTCCTCTTGCCACGCTCAGCGTATGCAAGGATTGCATGACAGAAAACGTATGCGGCTTGGTATGCATAGTCACTGTTAGCAGGGTTGGTGTCTATGCATTTCAGGATATCGTCGCAGATACTATAATCGCCGCCACGGGTTACGATCTTTGCTGCAGAGGACAGGAAGCGACCTAGATATTCGTTGGCATCGAAAGTCCTCTCCCGGTCTATTTGGGCATGATCCCATGTCTTCGCGCGCTCNAAAAAAGCGGAGCACAACCATGCGGGTCTGATTTTGTATCTCTGCAGGGAATGAGGAGCATATAAGCACAATGAGCGAACATTGCAAAGAACGAACTCACCTTGGACATACTGCAGCTCGAGAGGATGATTGTCGAGAACATGGGTAACCCATTGGATGGGGAGACTCTTCGGAGTCGTATGATTCATCGATTCATGGCCACGAGTCGCATCGCACGGTCTCACTTCCTTTCCACCGTACATCCATGCAGTGAGTCGGAGGCATATCTCGACGCATCTCTCGACGGCTTCAAAAGGGAAGTTATTGACACTCGTGTCACGAGAGAAGAAGCGCAGCGTAGAATCTTCATGAAGAACCTGAGGATCGACTAGAGAGGTGCCTTGAGGCAACCCAAAAATGAGTGGTTCGGCAAGTGAAAGATGGTGAAGGAACCGTGCATATGGTTTGTCCCTCCCCCTCCCCATGTCATTTGCAGCCATAACGCTGGCGATGCAGTGATCCACTGAAGTGAAGTTTGTGTGCGAGAATGCCCCGTGCTTAGCTTCAAGTATTCCTTGAACCGCGTCGTAAAGAGGGATGGGACGCTTGGAAAACACTTGAGCGGCTTCCCGTCGACAATGGAGCTTCATGTAATCGAGATCCCTTTGAAAGAGCCATGCCACACAGTGCTCCAGCCAAGTGTCCTTGCGTTTGTTGCGGAATAGAATTCTTGTGGCGCGAGGCATTGGCTCCCACCAATCTGCTCTTCCGTCCTCGGATGTGAGATTTTCGGGGCCAATCTTGAGAGAGCTCTCGAAATGGGTCTTGAAAACCTTCATGATGGCGTGTACGAGAGAAGAAAGGAGATGATGAAAGGCCCAAGCCTGAGGAGACTTATATGGACATGGGGAACGAGGCTTTTGTCCGGGCGTCGATGGCAGGAAGAGGAGAAGATTTTGAAGAGTTGGTAGAATCGTTGTGACGACCAAGAAGACTAGGGTCAGCCAAATCGCGACAGCTACCCAAATTGCAACCGTACGGTTGAGATTGAACAGAAGCTCATTGAGCCCTATGAGGAATAGGACAAGAGCAACCTGCAGGAGCAAAGGAAGTAATATGCTGAGTATTTGTGGAACCCACCACTCATCCAGTGATTCCGTCTGCATGTGGTAGAGAGAAAAGGCAATTTGAGGTTGAACATTACCACGCGGCCGCTCGTGCTCTTGTAGCCATTGGAGAGACACGGTGCCGACGAGGACGGTGGCCAAACACAAAACCAGACTGGAAAACCACAGCGTATTGATTCGCACGTTGGTGTCATCCGGGAACGAGGAGCTGTCGTTGAGGGTTTGTGAAAACTGCACATCCCCCAGTTTGGCCAGCAAAAGGGGAAGAATAGTATCGATGGGATCCTTTTTCAGAGTCTTTTGGGATTCGATGATGAAAGCTGTGACAACAGCTGAAAAAANGACCTGCCTATGGTCCTTCAACGAGCGAGACCCAAACGAAGCAAACATGGCTTACGAAGAACAAAATATTCTGGACTTCTTCCTTCCACGCTTTACAACGAGCTTCGTCTTTCTGTTGCAGAGGCTTCAGAAGCTGGGTCCATGGCTCTTCTGTCGGCGTTGGAAGGGGGCGACTGTAAGCACTTCCACATTCCCAGGGCTTCGACATCCTTGAGGCAAAGAAGAGAATAATCCGTGACGCACGGTCTTATGACTCCATTGGCTGGGATGTCAGCGTATATATACCTGCGGCATGGAATGTGTCAACACCATCGTTTACAGAACACGAGTTCGACTCGGCGTCATTTTTATGAAAGAGATCGCAGTATAAGAGCTATAAATTTGCATTTGAGTATGACACGAAATGAAGAAAACGTGTCGAGCGATTACTTCAAGCACAGCAAGGCTTTGCCATGTCAGAAGTCTTCCTTTTATGTATGAACATGACGATGTACTTGTTTGTATTCAACACCTCTTCCTCGGTTTCAAGCAATAATAATGACAGTAGCCCTCCTGCTTCCAACGGCCGCTTGGCCTCCCCCTTCCTTCGCGCGAGCGGGAGCACGCCGTAGGCGTGCGTCAGCGAGCGCAGTTCAGAAGCATGAAGGCAGTCTTAGGGCAAACCCCCTTGACCTCAAGCTATTTGTTGTTGCATTTCCTTGACTGCCTGTCCGCTTACTGGATGTATGCAATCTACTTCTATACCGTTTCTTTGCAATTGGATGTCAATTAGCATAAGCAGCAGAGTCAGGAGCCATTGCCAATGCTGAGGCAAGGAATAAGGGGTGGCACTGCCACGCCACCTAGTGTAACACTTGCACTTTGCATACCAAATGAGGCTTTGCACGGTTTGCATGTGTACGACTCGTTTTTGGAAGAAGTGTCTCCTTCCCAAGCCTGGCCTCGGGCATTGTTCAAACTTCAAAGCTGTTCGCGTAGGGACTCGACGTCATGGGCTAGGGCGTTCAGATTCACAGATTCAGGTACACTCACGCGTAGCTGAGGTTATCGGCGTCTAAGCTTTATTGTCTTTGAGACACGTGTTCAATGTTCTTGTCTACGCCTCGTGCGCCTCTACATAATGTTGTACGATAAAGATTAGATGAATGGGAAAAGGTACGTTCACTTTGTGATAGCTGATAACAATAAGACAAAACATAACGCTTGACAACCAACGGTCTAGAACGATGAACGTTGGGCGGGTGCATGCATGCCGGTGACACCATTCATGGCTGGCGCTCATAGCGGGAATGTCTGTCAATGGTCCAAAACGCTCTGTTCTAAGCTCCGAGCAACAATTGGCCTGCCACCCTCTACGGCCGAGGTGTTTGTGGTTAGGGTGATCGACACCCGGGGTATAAAAGGAGGGGCGGGTTCAGCTGGAAGTCCCCATCGCAGAAAACACTTGCAAGTTTCTTCTCCTCACAACTACACCTCCACCTCACACAAATGGATTCCTTCACCACCCTCTCTTTCACTTCCACCACCCCCACCGTCTCCGTCCCCCAAGGACACTGAGGCCGATGGCAGCCAGAAGAGCGGCGGCTACTGCGTCGTCTTCTCTAAGGAGTCCGTTCCCACCGACGCCGAGTCCAGCGGCAACTCGAGGAGCGGAGGCTACTGCACTATTGCTTAAATATCATATCATGGTACGTCGCCTCAACAGCCATCCTGTCAAGTATTTGGTGCTGACCAGCTCTACAGAATTATCAATTATCATTATCCTGATGGTCACTGGCTGACTTGCTCCTGGCAGTCCTCCTCCCGTCTCTTCGGCCCCACCCTCACTAATTGGCGGCCCTCTTCGTTCTTCGATTTCAACCTTTTTTCGCATTCTTCTTGCATTTGCATTCATCTAATTGACTGTGCACGGTCACTTCAGAAACTTCTCATACATATCATTATTGGCATTTTCGATGGCACTATTACGACCTTCGCTTTATACCCACCCTCCCTTCACTTCACGAGAGCTCTTTTACGCGATGTGATGACCTCCTGCATTGTACGATGTGTTGTTGTTGTACGAGTATACCTATATTAGTACGAGCGGGCGATGTAAAGTGTATTAGCTGGTTGTTGCGACAACATTGATTGGTGTATTATACTTTGGCGGTGCTTTGACGACGATCAAGTTGCACTTTGACTTGTACGGTGATTCCTGGTGCCAAACTCCGAGAGTTGTGCATTTGAATGAATTCATTCAATGATATTCACGGTGATAAGTACGAGACATGAATAAAAACTACGCCAACCAAAAAAGGGTCAATTTAAAAAGTTATCCTTTTGCGAGTGCGCCTCCTACGACGTCAACTTTCGACTATTTGCAGCGAATTTAAGTCCATTTGCAGTTCGTCCACATCCTCAGGAAATCTGTAAGGGAGTATCACGAGTCCATACGCCTTCCGAACCGTCGCTTCGAACTCTCTCAGTTCCTCAGCGTCGATTGCGGTATCTCCGTTTATGCCGGCATCGGCTGACCGCAAATCCATTTCCAATGCTTGGATTTCGCCAAAATTCAACAGACCTCCGGTAATGGATGCCCATATCTCGTCTGGAAAGTCTTGATCCTCCATAGACACCGAGTCCTCCACCATCATCTCTTCTCCTTCTCCGAACAACTCCTTCCGGACGATCATCAAAGCACCAATGAACGCCGCGTACCCAAACTCCCGGTAGAATTGTACCATCCCCGGATCAATAAACGGAAGTCGGGCACGGAGTCTCTGTAAGAGAAGGAGCGCGCCGAAGATGATCCTGTCGTCGAAATTCGCCATCCACAGAGTGTAGGCGATGGAATGGAGGAGTTTGCTACGGTCCGCCCGAATAACGGACCTGTACTTTGGCGGAGCGTCGTCGGAGCATTGGAGGCAGTCGAGTATGAAGCGAGTGCAGAGGTGGGCGAAGTAGTCCTGCAGCAGCAGACGCGGGTTGCGCTCGACGGAAGGAGGCTCTGTGTGTGCTGCTTGAGATTGTTCTGAAGACATGGGGACTCTGGAGAAGACACGGGTGGCGAATTGAATGAGATCATCCCGTTTTATATACTCAGGCGGCCCTTCATTGTTGCTCGATCGTCTGTGCCACACAATGGCTTGGTGACGGGAGTGACCATCGGGCAAAGCACAACCATTGTCACATTGTCCCAGCAGCGGTGATGGCAGAGAAAAATTCCGCCGGTCTTCCCGCAAAACGCCTTATTTTTCTGTTTCGACCTTGAGTGGGTGGCCGAATACTTCTCTGAGATCGCAGTGACCCCTTTTTCCTTCCCTCGGCATCAATAAGCGCCTTCAGCGCTCAAAAAAATGCATGACTCAGGTCACATCACATGATTTCGTTGAATCGCGATTTGGACGGAATTGAAACTCCGCAGGGCCACCCATCACAACCCCATTTTGGGACGAACCGTTTGAACTTGAACGACCTCCACTCCTCTCGACGTTCGCTGTCCGACGCTCGAATTTCACTCCTATTAAAGGGGAATTTCGCGTATTTTTGCTTTGACTTGACGACGAGAACGCTTTCTTTGCCTTGGAGTCGCCCTTAGCGTTTTCCTTCCACGAACAGCCCTACATTTTATTGTATTGAGAAGTCTATCATGGTGCGTGTGCTTGTGCTTCTAGCTGTTCGTGCCACAAGAGCTAACCAAACTCTGGTCTTTCATCTTATAAACCACCAATTTCCTCTACTTGAATTGAAAATCGACTCCAAACACCGACCTTCTCGGCGTCTGATTCTGCTGACGACGCGAACCTCAACACGCGGTCTATGGCGCAATTTTTGAACAAAACATGACTCTTTCACCAAACTCGACTTGATGGCGTGTCGCTATTAGCCTCCCGCCGGTGCTGCTGTCAAGAAACTCTTCCGAGAAATCACGGAACTCAGGAGGAGCCCTCCTGAAGGAATTCGTATTCAGACGAGCGAAGAGGATATGTTTGATGTGACTGGCATCATCGAGGGTCCTGGTGAGCTCCTTTCTTCCCGGTGTTCCGAGCTCCACCACTTACAGACTCCGGTTTGTAGAAGGAACGCCCTACGCCGGTGGTTATTTCAGGGTACGATTCAACTTCACGGAAGAGTTCCCCGCTGCACCACCGAAATGTGAGTCTCCAAACTCCTTTGTGCTTCGGGATCGGGTTATTCTAACAGAGACAATAGGTTGGTTTGCCACCAAGCTCTTCCATCCAAATGTCGGACCCACAGGTGAAATCTGTGTCAACACCCTGAAGAAGGATTGGAAATCAACGTATGGCATCGGGCACATTCTTGTGACCGTGAAATGCCTTTTGATTTACCCCAATCCCGAATCTGCTTTGGACGAAGAGGCCGGCAAATTGTTCATGGAGGACTACGAGAGCTATTGCTCTCGAGCGAGGCTTATCACCAGTGTGCATGCCACACCTAGAAAGAAGCCAGAGGAGTTTGACACTCCATCAAACCCAGACGGAGAACAGAAGGAGAGCAGCGAGAAGCCGTCATCGACGAATAAGGCTGTCGCCGAACCCGTTGCTTCTACCTCCAAACTCCCCACTCCCGCCCCATCTACTGCCACATCACCCCCGCTTCCGGCTTCTTCATCCGCTCCAACATCGTCTAAACTCGGCCTCCCTTTGACATCCTCTCGTAAATCCGCATCGCCGGCTCCCCAGCCTTATCCTTCCTCCATGTCACTCAAGTCAAGCTCGAGTGAGAAAGAGGGCTCTGGCTTGAAGCAGGAACGGCACTCATCTCCTGCGCCACTCTCTACCGCAGACGCTAATGTCGAGGGCAAGAACAAGCCGGGTATCCTTGGGTCAGGTCTTGGTCTAGGAATAGCGCCGAGCGGAGGAGCAACTAGCTCTGCTGCTGCCGCCAACGGGTCCAAATCGATGAAGAGGGCTGCAACCACCACTGTTGCGAGTGGGGCGGAGAAAAGGAAGAAGGCTTTGAAGAGGTTGTAATTTTATGACTCTCTAGTTTCTTAGGTAGAGCCAGCGATATCTCCCTCCTCGTTCGATCATTCACCCACCCACCCGACATCGGGTCGGTTATGCTTCCCTGTCCCCTTGTCTACCTACGTTACCTAGCAGTAGCCCAGCCCATCGATTCGGGGCTTTCCGTATTCGCCCGTTCATATAGCTTTCGCTGTCGCTGTTGTATTTATTTAATGTGACTGGGTGTATCATCATGGACCATTCTTACCACCCTGAGCGAGCCCTGAGCCTTGCAGATCACTGCGCTGGTTATCTCCATCAGGACACGGGAAGCTCAGGAAAAGGCGTGAAAACGTGCGCGTGTCCTGTCCGCTCTCTCTCCAGGTCTTCCACCACCGTCGACGTGTCCACTTTCACTCTCCCTATAGATCCTCTAGAAGACTTTCTGTCTGCTTTACGTTGACCTTGACGACACTTATCACGACTACGACCAGTCGCCCTCCTTAATAGACCAACACATACGCACCACTAGAAAACATATTCCTCCGATACCAGCATGTCTGTGAAAGGAATTGATGCTCAGGAAGTTTTGCTCCAGCTCAAGTCTTTGTTGCTCGATAACATTGACTTGGAGAAGAAGTCCTTGCTTCTGAGCGTGGCGAGTATCGCGTTCAACCCTACCGCGTGGAACATCGTGGCGAGGAACGGTTAGTCCGATTTCTGTTAGACCTTTGCTATCGGCTTCTCGGAAACTGATGCGTTTTGTCGGTCGCGATGATAGAGTACACCAACAAGACGATTACCCGTGCGTTTGGAGGGAATGCAAAGTATGGGTGTTATTTCCTTGCTTTGATGATCTTTTCGTTTGGGATGTTGCGGGATCATCTGTATGTGTTGTTCTTTCTTCCTTCTTTTTTCGTAGTATTGTTTCTGACAATGGTCTTCTCGGAATTGTAGGTACCAACAAGCCCTCCTCGAGCAACCCAAGCAAGCTATCTTGCCTGCCGAGTATGCCACGATCGTACCCGCTGCGCTCTTTGGTCTCGGACAGCTCTTTGTTGTCACTTCCACCTGGCAATTGGGTGTCACGGGTACCTTCTTGGGAGATTATTTCGGTATCTTGATGGATGCCAGAGTCGAAGGGTGAGTTTGATGAAAGCCTTACTCTGACCGAACAAGGAGGGGCTATGAGAGTTGACTGACTGACTGATTCGCTGCGTTCTCCCTATAGGTTCCCATTCAATGTCTTGAGAGACCCTATGTACGTTGGTAGCACCATGTGCTTCGTCGCTACCGCTCTCTGGTCCGTCATCGTTCACTGCCCCTTTTTTGATGCCGTATTGATGTTATCATGTTCGCAGGTACGAACGCCCCGCTGGGCTCCTCATCAGCTTGTACGTCTACATCGTCTACCTCATTGCTTTGCGCTTCGAAGGGTACGTTGTCTCTGTCATCAGCACGTGGTGGCAAATTGTGCTGACGCTGATACAATGATCCCTCGTAGTCCATGGACCGATATGATCTACTCTAAACGTGCCGCCGAGCAGAAGAAGGCCAAGTCTTCTTGAACCACAAGTCTCCCCTCCCATCGCCCCCCAAAAAGTACTTAGGTCCTCCCAACGCTACACCTATATAGCAAGATAGGCCTTCAACGGCTGAAGCACGCATTTCTGCAATGCCTCCACGTTTGTTCCGAGCTGTGACGTCCTAGGATCACCAAGGAGGCTGAGCGTCCGTTGGGAAGAGAGGAGTTGTCGTAGTCGATCATACTCGAGGTGTCCGCCATCGTCATTGTCATGGTTGTCTTGATAGCTCTAACTCTGTATGTAACTTTGGCTTCTTCCCGGGTAGACTTGATTCCTGTTGTCGTATAATTCAACATTATAGCATCGGATCCTCCCTTTTCATCTCCGAGTTCTCGGCAGACAGGATCTAGCGTTCGGGGGTCAGAGCACAAAGACAAGAAGAGGTACGGTATATCCTTGAGTGGCGGAAGGGCTTCCATTTCTTCGAGAGAACCTTCTGGGCCAGCACCCGCACCTATTACGTCCCTTTGCATACGATGTTGAACGGGACTCGGAGAAGTTTGATTTTAGGGCGCCATATAACGCGCGAGTCTCTTCACCGAAACCAGAGTCTCCGGGTCCTCCACTAGTACAATGGGTCACCCACGACTCTTACAAGTGCTATGTCGCCTCATCGTCCTTCTTTCAGTCGTTTTAGGTGCTCCAGCTGTTCAAGACGCTCAACACCCCGGCGGGGGCTGTCCCCACGTACGTTTAAGGCAGGAATGGTGAGTCTCAATCATTTTTTCGTTCACTGCCACGACATCTAGGGCCGCTCATCTCGAAACGCAGGCGTGATATGTCCACCGTACATAAGAGAAGCTATATCCAAGCTGTCCGTTGCCTCCAAACTTTACCCGCCAAGAACAACTCCCTTCCAGCAAAGTTTACCCGATTTGATGAGTTCGTTATTTCTCATGTTGCCATGGCCGATACCGTTCACGGTGTGGTGAGTGGCTGGTTCCCGATATAGTGCATGTGTGTAAGCTAACAGCTGCAATAGGGTCACTTTTTGCCGTGGCACCGACAATTTGGGTTCTTATACGAGACTGCTCTTCGTGAAGATTGCTCTTACCGGGGACCGTTCCCGTAATCTTTCCTTTAAATGGTACCTTCTCTCATCTCATATTCTGACACATTTCGTTAGGTTCTGGGACTGGACGCGAGACGCCGACGGATCAAAGCCGTAAGTCATTTCTTCCGTCCGCGCTTCCCGCCTGTGGTTATTATCAATATCAACCGCTCTTCCTTTATCAGGATTCATCAATCGCCTGTATTTGATCCTGACACAGGATTTGGGGGAGACGGAATCAATGGAACGTACACGGCTCCAACTGACCACGACGGCTCACTTTGGCCGTTGTTCTCCGCCAAAGGATGCGTGCAAGACGGGCCTTTTGCTTCAGTCACCCTCCACGTTGGTCCAGACCATCGACTAACCGACCATTGCTTGACCCGGGGGTTCTTCGAGAACCCGGCTTTGAGGTCGATCTTTACTTCGACTTCTGTAGCTGATATATTTAAGCAGTCAAGTTTTGTAAAGCTTTGGGAAGCGCTGGATGGGAGGCCGTACAGACCTTATTCCAGGTTGCATGATGGGGGCCATGTTATGCTTGGTGGAGATATGACTAGTTTTTNATTCTAGTGCTAATGGTGCGCTCTCCGCCGACACACTCAACCTAATCTCCATGACTTATTGGTCGACTTGTGCATATTAGATCCAGTCTTCTACCTTCACCACGCGGGCGTTGACCGTATCTGGTGGAAGTGGCAGCAAGCTGATCTTGCGAATAGAGCGTATCAGGTTTCGGGAAGATCCACGCCTCCTCCGGTCAATGGACCCGATATCACCCTTGACTTCCCACTCGAGTTTCCTGGGATAGCTCCGACGGTTTCTATTCGTGAAGTTATGGATCCTAGTCGCCAGGAGCCTTATTGTTACGGGTATCTGTAACCACACCTCAGTCGCGCGATTGTACATACTACATAGGCACACGCCATCATTTTTGGCAATGAGTTTACCAATTTCGGTACTGGCTACTTGTATACGAAGCGGGTCAGTTACATGAGTCAGCTCACCGCAAACACTAGATGGGGTGTGTCAGGGTCGCTTTGTTGTAACTGACCACTATCTTTGTCTTATCGCGCTAACCGCATCCGGGAAGGTAGAGCTTCAGGACAGTGAAGCTCAGGGCTATCGGCGCAGCAGCTTGCCCCGAGTTTGACATAAATTGTTTGAGCCCCCTCAGATAATAATTTTACAAGTACAGCCTGTGCGAACTCAACAGCAATGATCGGCTTTTGGCGGTCCTTTTCGCGTTTCGGAAGGGCAAGCCTATTAGTCCCTGGATAGCCTAGTCAGAAGGTACGGTCAACGTCACGACATCAGCGGAGCATACACAGTGGGTTCATACGTTACCCTGTCGGTACTACTTATCAAGACACCAGCGGAGAGCTCGTTCGTAAATCCTCGGATGGTGTTTCCCGATTGATCGCTTCTCCAAAGAAGACGGAAATACCAAAATACTCTGCACACATACCTCGGTCACGCGCTCAATACATTTCCCAAAACAAGTGACCTCGTTCCACATATTACCTACCTATGTATACCTTGAAACGCGCTCCTTCTCATAGAATGGGTGGAGAATGGGCCTCCGACTGGGGCGTTCTGATATAATGGATCATGAAAGGAGATAAGATACGGACAGTGCACCCCAGACCCCATGAAGAAGACACGCTGCGGCTATCTTGGACTTTGCCTCAGTTTTGGTAGCGACTACCCACAGATCGGGCTAACATAACGTCCGACCGCAGTTCGCTATTTTCCTCCAGTTGGTCCGTCTTTTATCCCTCATCATAGCATTGCTGCGGGAAAACAAATTACTGTGATCGACATTAGATGCCCCATCCCCTCCAATATCTCTGTGGTCGTTCCTTCCGTAGCACTACCAGAACGTAGATTCTCCCACCGTCGTGAGCTTTGACTCTCGATAGATGGTGAGGGAAACAGTAGGCTCAATGACCATTCATTCGTTTATGTTGGCTTGCCCATCCCAATTGTTCTGGTTCGAGATGGCTCGGTCAACTGATGGAAATCTCAACAGCATACTGATCGACCTCCACTCGGAAAGTCCCTGCACCGCCGCAAATTTGTCGGCTATCGTAAATGCCGTGGTGTCTAGACCTAGTGTCTAGACCTGGCAAAGGTTTAAGGCCTGAATTGCGATTGATTGTTAGCCACTTGGGTGAGTGCTCGTAGGCCTGGTATCGTAACTGAGCTCTATTGCTCAATATCGATTTCGAAGAGTTGCGCGTCACAACTGAGAACAGGCTGACCACTCAGTGATTCTGCACGTGTATTTGATGTGTGACAGCACGGTGTGTGATAGAGTTCAAGAAAATGTAGTCTTCGTTTCCAGGCGTTCTGCAACACTGGTCATTGATGTGATTAGAGTTCAAGGAACTGACTTTTGTCACTGGAGACCCTCTGCACACTGGCCCATGTCAATAGAGGGTAATATTTCCGAATCGGTGTGTGCCCTGTTCAATGATGCCCCACCGAAATCGTCATGTCCGGGGATTGGTCTTCCGATCTCGACCTCACCGCAGGCCAAAGAAGGCAGAGGTCTCATTTGGAAAGAAGGGAAACATATAAATGGGGGCTACACACTTCCTGTCTGTTCCCACTCAATAATTGCTCCTGCCACTAGGAGATAGCATCTGCCCAGACTATACTTCACCTTCAAGCCGTAGGTCTTCTGACGAGGGGTTGCAATATGGACGGTCAGTATTTGGAGTTTTGAGATCGGAGTTTGAGAAAAACGTGACTGCTCACCGTTCATCATGAACAGGAAACAAAACCGTTAAACAAGCTACACATCCCAAGGTGTACAAGGCACCTGCTCCGATCGACCTCCACGTACCCGTCCCATTTCCGAATCACTCGGGGTGGAGGTCCACCGTCGACGTCCGAGCTCATCATGGCCACAGCACCACCTCACAGCCAGTGTCCCTGTCTCCACCAAATCTACAGAACATGGCATCATCGTCACCGCTGCCTCCGTCGATTCACCCGAGGTTCCATATACCACTTCCACTCGTGGAAGGAATTGAACCTCAAGGTTCCAAGGCAACTTGGACAACTCCTAGTAGTCACCGCAAGTGACATGATCCTACGTATACCAACTAGACTACCAGTACCTGTATATTTAATAGTTCTCGGGGGTTTCGTGTAAACGGACAAATGAATCGCGACTGTGGCGGGGCGCCTAGCGCTTATGCGTCTTGTCATTCGATGTAGGTAATGAGGAACACCGCTAGATCAAACGATCACGAACTGGTTTGGGCGTTCTGCGTTTTGCTGACTCTGGTTTGCCCAATTCTTGCACGAAATACCCCTCCTGAGCGGTTTCATCCCTCAACCCCCCCGAAAAGGCCGACGCCCACGTTTTGGTAGAAAGCCATCTGCGCGTTTTGTTTTGGCTTGAGTTTTGGATTGATTTGGTTGCTACTGTTAAGCACCTACACGAGGTACTGAGAAGGTGTTGATTACGCACTACTCCCTTAGGCTACCTGGATAAGAAAGAGTGTTCCTATTCCTAGTGATGCAGACTTCGACTGTGATTTCATTGTTATGGGACTTACCTGCGACTGGATCCGACCATTAGAGGTTGCCAATCAAATTATCGTTTTCGGTAAGGTACTTACCAATTTGGTTGCTATCACAGGGTACAGCTCGGCATAAGATAGCTAACCGGAAACGTTGCACAAGGTCGACTCCGAGTCGGAAGAAGACGTAGGAGGGCCAGATGATTTTTGGCAATATGCTGACTATCGTTACGTTCATTAAGGACTCAGATGCAAGTGAACTTGGCCTGTGATCAGACCATCACACGAGAGTGTTATTCAAAATCGACTTCTCAGTGCTTCCTCTGTTCATAACCATACCACTCCCAATGATGCATCCCACGAGCATAGTAGAGCCCCTTGTTGAATTCGTCGCCTTCTATCGTCTTTGAGTGCTTGCTCCAAGCGCTCCCCCGCGCCATCTTAGAGGCAGTCTATGCATTCTGTTAGCCCATACAGCTGAATGCAAAACATGGATTTAATAGTAGAGCAGAAACACTATATTCGAGCTGTCCGCTGCCTTCGAACGCCTCCCACGAAGAACGAATCTTTTCCCGCAAGATTCACTCGATTAGGAATTCGTCATTAACTCACGGTGTGGTGTGGTGAGTCCTACATCTTTTGGTCGTTGACGGAAGGCCTTGATTGTTTAAATGAAACATTACGATATTTGTTACAGGGCCAATTCGTGCCACCCATTCGGGTTTCTTTACGAGCTCGTCGTCTTGCGCCCATCCCCTCAAACGATGAACCTGAAAGTGCGACTCCCCCGGAGGCCCATCTCTTGAAACGGGCGACGGATACGAGACAACCGTATTGCATTCCATAGGGAGCTCCGAGGAATTGAATTATATACAATTTTAGTAGTAATCTAGTCCTGCTACTACTACTAAAAGGGTCATTCCCAGGGTACAAGGTGCATCGTTTAAACGAGCTTTTGCGTTGATGGTGAGGTCAAGTCTCCGACGCAAAGTATTGCAATACATCCCTATGCAATCTCCATTGAGGTCTCGAGTTCTTCATCCTGTGTTCTTTCCTTTGTTCAAAGATTTTAAAATCAACTCAAATACCTTAGTGAGTTGCCGTGCGAAGCATTGGCCCATTTCCCGCAATTGTTAACGTTCATATCAAGGGCCGACTCCATGAATACGCTTTTAACTTGNCGTTTTTTTACGAGAAAAGAAAATTTGGATTTTGGGACTGGACGCGGCATAGCCCGAGGGCGTAAGCCAACAGTCACCCTACCCGTTACTACGACAACCTCTTCCTCGCACTAACAGGTTTCGGAGGAGACGGAGTCAAAGGGACCTACACACCCCAAACCGAGCCTGATGACGCCTTATGGAACATATTGAAAGGGTGTATCTCAAACGGACCCTTGGCGCCTGACAAGCTCACCCTTCACGTCGGGTAGGAAAACGATTTACCGATCACTCGGGGTATAGATGGTTCGCTGAGATGTCTATTTATACTGGAGTGGATAGCCTACCAAATAGCAAATCGAAGCGGTTATGATTCTTCTTGGAATACGTTAGATGAGAAACCGTGTAAAGCGGAGTGGAGGTGAGCGTGTACAAGCTTAAAGCAAGGTTTGCATGATGTGGGGGCATGTGGAGGGCATGATGTGGGGGGCATGGGGCACAGGACAGGACAATTGGGGTAATATCTCAGAGTTGGGTTTCAATCCTAATTCGAAGTTCGTCTAAACTGCAACATTATTATTACTGAACTGAAACTGATAGAACCATTATTCTACCTCCACCACGCCGGACTGGATAGCATCTGGCGGAAATGGGAACAAGCTGATCGTCAGATCCGGTTGTACCAAATGGATGGGAGGTCCCATATTGCTCCACCGTTCGGTCAAGTCACTAGTCACTTCGTACGACTTGCTCGTACAATTAGTATTCGAGATGTTCTAAACCTTACCGTTGAACCTTACAGATATACATACCTGTACCAGGATATACTCGAGTACAACCCAGCTCGTATACGAGATTGTCTGGTCCATCTCGCTCGAAGCTCGAAGATTTATTAGTCTATTGGTGGTATGTAAAGTACAGCCTATGATACAGCTACAATACAAGCAGGTCCATATCTCCTCATGCCTTCTCACCCTCCGACAACCCAACCACAACCACATCCTCGTTCTCAGCTTCAGCCGGGGGAGTCGCCGGCGCCTGCCCCTCTCCCCGGGGTTCTCCATCAGCATCAGCAGGAGGCGACGAAGCCTTGCACGCACACCCATCCGGGCTAGCGTTCGCAGCGGGACTCGGGGGAAGAACATCTATCTCCAAAGGATCACGCCTAGGCGATGGAAGCCCATAGAAGGGTGAGCCAGCCTCCCCAGCAAGTCGGTTAGCTTTGGCCTTGGCCTTCCTCTCTTCCTCCCGCTTCTTCTTCTCCTCCCGCTGAGTCCGTTCGTTCTCAATCCACCCAAGCACGTCCTCGACAGCTGACAAAGGGTTCCTCTTGTGTTCGAGAAGGTAGCCCTGGAGCTCGGCTGTGGAGAATTCGTTCTCGGGGACTTTATCGGCAAATGACCGAGCGAGGTCCATGATACGATCGCCTTCCGCGCCCTGTTTCTCGTCGGACGTTGACTTTTCAGAGTAGATGTGCTCCCATAACTTGCTGTGCTTTGAGGGATAGAACCTCTTGAACAAAGCCTCAGCCTGCATACTATTCGCCAGCTTATACTGGATCCTCTTGTCGATACGTCCGGGTCGAAGCAACGCAGGGTCCAGATGGTCGATGTAATTCGTAGTCGCAAAGAATAATTTCCCTTCTTCACTCCCAACTCCATCAAGGACATTCAGCAGACCGGAGAGTGTGACAGCGGAGCGGCGGGAGACTGGAGGAGGAGCATAGGGATTAGGAGGTCCTTCCATCCATTCGAGCTCTTCACGCGATGGGAAGGCGCAGTCGATGTCTTCAATGAGGAGGATAGAGTTTTTAGGGATGGAGGTTGCGGCGTTTTCTAGGACGTAGTCGTCGACGCTGCGAAGTTGAACATTCAGTAACATGGCGAGCTTGGAAAGGGAGAAATTCAACGTACAAGTGTGCTGCGAGGGATAGAGAGTAGATCTCCATCTTAAGTTCGCCAGCTAGCCCGTAAATGGTGGAGCCTGTTCCACAATCTTGTTAGCACAACTTCAAGCCGAATGGAACAAACAGAGGGCTCACTCTTCCCAGTTCCAGGAGGTCCGTGAAGCAAGTATCCCCTTCTGTGCGGAATCCCAGCATCAGCATACCATTCTTCCATGTCGATGAACTCCTTGGCATCGGCAATAAGGCCCTCGAAAACACCCTCTTCAAGGATGATAGAATCGAGAGGCCGTTTAGCCTTGCGTTTGACGTTGTTCCACGCGATCTCGGTGTTATAGCTGTTTTGCTGGAATGCAAGGTCAACATTGACTCACGCTGAGAATGTATTAGAGCTTGACTTACAGGGTCAAGTGCATGAACGATGACGTAGGGCCGACTGACTTCGAGGTATTTCGCTCGAGCCGCCTCCACAATTCTAGAGAGGACGCTCATGTCCAAAGAGTAGATTCTGAGGAAGTGCCACAGTGAGATTTCAGTCGGCTGCGGAGAAAGCGATACAGTGGCATGGAGCTTACCTCAAGTAGATACTCGAACCTCCGTTATAAGCCCCGCCGTCACCGTAAGGCGCGTAAGGATTATTCGAGAACATGCCACTGGGGGCACTGTTGCGCGTAACCTCGACCCAGTAGCCATTCCATCTCCACAGCTGCGGGTGACCAAATGTCGGGACGTAGTCTGCTATATCTTCATCTGCTGGCTTAGAAACGCGGACGCTCCATTTCCGTTGAGAAGTCTTGGAAGTGACTCGAAAGTTCTTCGTTCTCTTCCAAATTTTTTCTTGGGTCTGTATAGCAGACAGATCAACTCGTGTTCTATTCATTTGAGGAAACAGTGGACGTACGAGGAGCAGGATAATCCAATCATACGTTGGATCACCTTCGTGGAACTCAGCGGTGATATAGTACTCTGTATGGGAAGTGATCCTTGTCAGAACCATAGCATCGAAAATCAAGTACGGTGACTTACGGAACCTAAACCGTTCGAACGCCCAAAGGCACAGCCTCCTCCCAATCTCGACGAGAGACCCAAGTACCAGAACCGAGAGAATCTTCCATTGGCTTGCGCCAGCCAAAGGCCCAGTCTGCCCGCCCCCAGACAGCAACGTACTGAACACCGAAAGTCCAGTTACGCTGGCAAGGAAACCCCAAATTGAGGACATCAACCCGCCGTTGGCTCCAGAAATTCCATATCCCAAACCAGACCCAAGCAAAATACTATCCATCATCCTACCCTTGCAAAGAGATAGTTGTGCTGGTGAGGTGAAGAGATGCACGCGAGATGCACGCGTTAGAGAACCCTGTTGTAGATCCTTGCTTGGTTTGCTTTATATACCTTTGGCGCCACCCCGGCGCCTTGATGCTCCCGTTCTTGTCGTCGAAGTTCCCTATTCCTTCACTACTGATGCACAGCCTGTCATAGTCATTCTGGTGCCTAGCACCTGCCAACTATTTATCGGTACCGCGATAATTCGGCCTGGTCGGAGCGCCAAAATGGATAGATTCTGACTCACTCTGGCTCGGGATACGAAATCTGTCCTTTCAGCCACTTCGAAGCAAGCGACCCTCGGTGTAGATCATTGAGTCGAATGGAGCTTGGAGGCTTGGAAACCGTCTTCTTGATACCACCAGTCTCACTCCGAGTCATTCCGGTGACCCCTGCCCAGCCCTGTCAATGGTCATCCAAATGCCAACACTGTGAACCCGCCAGTGGATCCTCTGCACAGCACCACGGCATGGATATCCGGTTCTCCGCAGCCCGTAGTCTTCGCTCATGACCATCCAATAGGTCAATTGAGTGGGCAAAGGCTCTATACGAGCAACTATGTGTAAATGGTTGATGATATCATCAACAATAAGAAACAGAATTGAGAATATGGAGCGAAAACGGTATGTGACCGTTTGTCTAATTTCGGATTGATCAACTTCCGGACAGGTCCCGGCGCCGCTCTCGTGTGCTTGTGTCTTTTGATCTGATTTGGAAGAAAAGTGCTGTAAATACAGGTTATGGTGCAAGATAAGGACAATGAGTGAATTTTGAAAGCTGAAAGCTGAATAGGCAAAAAAAAAAAAARAGACCCGACTCGAGTGCTCAGAGTCACTAGCTGCCCTCAGCAACGTCAGGATCGACCTCGCCTGGCGGCGGAGTCGGTGCTACTACCTCAAAGGTGTCAGGTGTGGGCACACCAGAAAGTGACAAGCCTGCAAACGTGTTTAGGTCCGGACCCTGGCTGGCTCTAGCAGCCTTAGCCTTCCTCTCGTTCTCCCGCTGCTCCTTCTCCGCCCTACGGACGCGTTCACGCTGTACCCAACTAGCTACACCGTCAACGGCCTTCAACGGGTCCATCTTGAATCCGAGAAGGTATCCCTGCAGTTCAGCTGTAGAAAACTCGGTCTCTGGCACCCTAACAGCAAAATCCTCGGCCAATTCAGCGATACGTCCCTGGACAGTGGCGGCTTCCTTGATCTTTTCGTCTGGGTACAAAGTTGAGAGTTCGAAGTGTTTCGTCGGGTAAAAGCGCCTGAAAAGAGCAGCCGCTTGTTGCTTGACAGCCAACTTATACTCCACCTTCACATCGATGCGTCCAGGACGAATGAGCGCCGAGTCCAAATGGTCGATGTAGTTCGTCGTTGCGAAAAATAGTTTCCCTTCATCACTTCCAACACCATCGAGGACGTTAAGCAGACCGGAGAGTGTTACGTTGGAAACCCTGTCTCGACCGCTGTGAGGGCCTTTCATGCCGTATGGGAGGTAGGCCATGCCACTGGATTGCAAGGATGTCTCCCGCTTCTCGAGTTCCTCGCGTGACGGAAAAGCGCAGTCTATGTCTTCAATGAGGAAAATTGAGTTCTTGGGAATCGAAGAGGCCGCTGCTTCGAGAAAATTGTCGTCGACGCTGTAGATAATAGGTTGTTAGTCTAGTTGATGGCGACCCAAGACTGTAAAATGATGGCTCACAAGTGGGCCGCAAGAGACACTGAATAAATCTCCATTCCCAGCTCTCCGGCCAAGGCGTAGATCGTGGAACCTAAGAGAATAAGCATGGGAATGAGGATGGTAATTTCGATCGACGTACTTTTCCCCGTGCCAGGTGGTCCGTGCAATAAATAACCTCTTCGATGTGGGATGCCGGCGTCCGCATACCACTCCTCCATCGCAATGAATTCCCTAGCATCCCGGATAATTGAATCTAGCACCCCATCTTCCAAAATTATTGATTCTAGAGGGCGATGCGCTTTCTTTTTAACATTGTTCCAGATAAGTGTCCCGTTTCCGTAAGCAATGCCTCGCTGAATATTTCGAGAACCACCAATTAGCTGCTTCGCATTTCAAAGAGACTAAGAAAAGGGAGGAATGAGCTCACCATTGTATCCATGGCATGAACGATGATATGCGGTCGGCTGACTTCGAGATACTTGAGCCTCGCCGTTTCCACGAGTTTGGAGAGCACGCCCAGATTAAAGGTGTAAATTCTGCCATATATGTTAGTTACGGATAATTCAAAACAAACTGCGCAACGCTGAGGACTCACGTCAGCGTGATAATTGAGTTTCCAGGTCGACTGCCATCTGCGTCGAAAAATGGAGGGAAATTCCCCGACGGGCTGTTACCACGTGTAACCTCAATCCAATAGCCATTCCATCGCCATAGTTGAGGCATTCCGTAGGTCGGGACGTATTCTGCATGCTCGGTTTCCGGGGAGGGCGAAGCAGCGACACTCCATTTCCTTTGAGAAGTCTTTGAAGTGACTTTAAAGTCTTTGCACCTCTTCCAAACATTTTCGGTGGTCTAAGAGTGGCCAATTATGAGCTCGGTGAAAAAAGCGATAGAAATCTTGGGGATCACGCACCAAGAGAAGAATGATCCAGTCGTAGGTGGGATCACCTTCGGCAAAGCGAGCAGTAAGGTAGAACTCTACATAAAAGGTAGAGCGAACGAGTCAGTAAGAACCGCTGACTCGGGGAGACAATGTGGACCCCAAATTGTCGACCGACTTACGAAACTTGAATCTGTGAAAGAACCAGACGCTCAACCTCCTTCCGACCTCAATCATTGACCCTAGAATCAGCATCGGCAGCACCTTCAGGCCAGGATTCTCCAGGCCCTGGGCTTGCGAGCCCGAGAAAATGGAGCCAAAGACAGAGAGCCCGGTTATGCTGACCAGAATGCTCCAGATCATGGACATCCATCCTGGAGATTCCCCAGCAGAGTATCCGTCCCCATCGTATGTGCGCCCTTGCCCTTGGAACAGACCGAATGGTATGGGACGATTCATGAATAAAACTTGGGTGTGACCTGAGTTTGCTGTTGGTGGTTTAANANNAAGAAGAAGAAGGGGCGCTGGGTGATACGTAAAAGAGAAGGTGATTAAACGCAGTCAGAAGCAGATTTRCCTTTTATATAGGGCAGACAACTAGCCAACTARCCACTCGAGAACAGCAGTGGCGAGACACCGAGCAAAACGGGGACAAAGAGAGATAGGACTCATAATGAAGAATGTAAGATCCCGTTAAGGGGAATTTCCATGGTACCCAGAGGCCTTCCATTATACAGCACCACGTCGAGTCAATTGTTGTCAATGGCCCCTCCAATGGCCATATTGTGACTTGTGCAATAATTTTAACAAAAAAGCAGTCAACACGAAAACAAGAAAATGAGGGACCGGGGCTTGAGGGGCTCTGAAATACAGCGCTTAAAATGATCCAAGGGTATTTTCTGAGGCTGAAATGGCGAGGAGGAAGTTTTGGGTCCAAACCACAAAGCCAAGGCGGGGCCGCCGCGCCAACGGCAGGCCGACTCGGATGTTGCCGTTATCTAATCTAAGTGAKGCACCTGACTCGGAATCTAGAACTGGGAAGCGCCCATTAGAGGGCGCTCAAGCACACCTTTGCTCCCAAGACCCAAGGACGAACGTAACTGCATTAAAGACGCATTGATAGGAGATACAAGGTRAATTCATCAGGAATAATCAAAAAGATGTGGGAACAACAAATARGATAACTGACAACCGTGTTCTAGGTATAGCCAAGAACAATTAAAAGGATCCATGGTTGATCCACAGTTAGAAATACAAGAGATGACCACTATTTGATACACACAGAGGGGTTCTTTTAATAAACGGCAATCAAGGAAGTCAAACTTGGAAGAATGGGCAATGACCGAGCCAATGGCGCTGAATCACTCGAATTCGCTGATCTAAGCTGTACTCTTCACCTTCATTTGACAGGTCGAGGGAACATATTTGTCTTAGTCCGGCGAGCACGCCAGGAAGCTGCAGTGCAGTGTTAAGAACCCCAACATATCTGACAAAATAGAAGTAGAAGCATACTTTGAATAAATTTAACCGGATCACCTGTTCTCTCTGAAGTAGAACGTGTGGGTAATGTTCTACGGCTTTTTCGACTTTCAAAAGGGATTTATGGATCTGATACCGAACAGCCTTCGAANATACAGTGAGAATCTCCTATGTCATCGGAGGACGGTATGTATAGCGACGTACTGTTATTGGTCCGGTACCATCTGCTTCTACTGACCGCTGGAGCACTCTCATGTAACCGGCATTCTCTTTCAGCTCATTAAATGCCTGAACTAGTGTTACACCTACCACACAGCGGTCAATGAAATGTCCGAGTATAGCAGTGTTGTAATGGGATAGACACTTACCACATCGCGACAAATCCAGTTCAYTCAGGACGCTTGCGTGCAAGCGGTCCCGGATTTGTTTCGGAGYGACCTTCTCGTGTAACGCCARYGACTGCTSCAGCKCAACGAYGATGGCYGCYTGTGTGCKCTGAAAGACYTGGGGTGTCGACATAGTCGCAAMGCTCCTGAGGCTAACGGCGCTAATATATASARCGTAGCTAATCAGTAGTGGCGACCGATATGGCGGCRTTTGTCCGGGCGCTGAAGMTAAATCSCATGKTYCNNTSGANNAGRGCAYCGCAGCCGAACTCCTRTTTCACGGAGATAGACCAAGATTTTYTGCATAGTGCCGAGGAATCTAGGGCGAGTAGAATATTAAAATGACCGGTCAGGGTCTATGGGATAATCGAARGACAAAGACGCRACRRTGYACCTGTTATCGTCRTCAACATTTTCYTTGGGAATCTCGAAGGCTTTTGAGGCAGTTTCCTTTGATATAGCTCGGAAAGAATCMGAKRCACMACAGAACGTCACCAATATATTCATTTCCCAAGCGCACGTCGTCGTCGTGGCTATCGTGTGGAGAGCGTCCATCAAGCTGCACAGAATGACTTTGTGTAGTAATTCGTTTGGAAGTTGAGGAACTGAGGCCTTTGRACCCTCTGAATGCAAGACCTTGGACATGCTTTACACYTCTTCCCTACGAAAYGAACGTTGTCAAMTGARCCTCACACCGTCGCTCYCATGAGTACCTTCAATCCGTGGTCGACACAGACCGGAGCTACGGCTTSGAGTTGGCTACGCCTRGTGTAAAGAGGAGAGAGAAKGGTCCGTTGATGGAAAYGAGAGGGAATGGAAAGTGGGCAMTTAAACATCTCTCTTCGATGTTAAGTACTATATGATTCCTGTGGCTTGACCAAGTGACCGGAGCAATAGGTCCATTAAAGACCAATTTAGAACATCASYCAACARATCAGATGGNACCGGGCKACTCCACCACGCGAAMGCACAAGTGCCCTATCAGAAACGCTGAAATGTGGCGCTTTCCTCCGACCTCGTGCATACCTCAAGCCCTCGGTATGCCCGCCTGACGATTTCTTGCCATCCGCCTAAAGGACCCTATGAGATTGAATTTTCCTTGCGGGTTTATTACGAGGTGTGYTCCGCGTTGTTYACRCATATGATAYTCTGAACTACTCCTGATTTGTTCYCYTCCTAAGNTCCTTCACGGWGTCTTTGATCGCGGTGGGYCTTTCGGAGGCTARTGGGYTGCAAACTAGYCTKTATCGCGMCCRATACGCAACTATCGGAGAACCCGCTCCTATCTCCCGGACATGCGAGCTTGACTCTTAAGCTCAGGAGCCTCGTTCTAACGCGAAGGATAATTGCCCYGATTCAGCGACGGGATCCCTTTCTCTAACCTTAACGCCACAATGAGCTTGCAATTGAAGGTATYTGCCTCCGTTCCCAGGTGGTTTTTATCTCGCTTTGCCTTCGCGCATTCGGAGAAGAACGTGYCAGACCTTTGTGGGCGAGGTGACACCTTTGCCTACCGCCCCCCCAATCCGTCTGATAGCCGTTCACCRTGTCCTGCTCTAAACACTCTGGCTAACCACGGGTACATGTGAGTCCCCTCATTCAATCCTTTTAGTCACCCAAACCCATTCGAGTCCATTGAATCGCCTCGTTTACCCTGATCTCCAGTTCTCGTGACGGACGCAACATCGGAATCTCGAAGATGATCTCTGTCCTAACCCAGGTTTACAACATTTCCTACCCACTCGCGATCCTCCTCGCGTCCATTGGCTACATTACGTGTGGCAGACTATCCATTTTTCACACCTCCAGCCATGCTGCATCACCTTCATGCCCCCTCGAGGACTCGTCGTTTGATCCCCGAGACGACAGTGCCAGCCCGCATCATCCTAGTAAGCCTCCTGCACGCACTCGCACACGCACCGGTATTACTTGCTCATCACCAKCATCATTGCCGTCGCCCGGATCCCCAGGCCTACTCGAAACCRGCTGGCTTTACACCATCTTCCAGCGTATTACTTTCCCCTTCCGTCTCCGCTTACACTGGACATTGGACCTCTCAGCATTACAAAAACGAGGTTCCTATTGCATCACACACGACGCATCCCTTGTTCACCGTGACGAAATCCCCAGCTGTTCTCCTGATCGGACTCTGGTCTCTAAACTAGTTGCCTTTGCCTTCAGCCTCAATTCCAATTCGAACTTTTCGGACGCGGCTAGCTATGGCAGGAGTCGACAGCAAGACGAGGACCCTGGCTTATCACTCTCCGATTTCGCGAGGCTGCGGAACCAGAGGAAACGTGACGCGGAGATGATAGCTGGTTCCCAGCTCGACACTTTTCATGAACAGATTTCTCTTGGAGAGTGTGCCCTTGCTTGGCTRGTACTGAGCGGTAACGGGAGCGGAAATACCAGACGGCGGCCTATTACAGCAGCCGCAGGTGCGGAAAACACACTCACGGGYTCACCAGAGGCGTCGARGAGGACCGGCGGAGCTGAGGARGATAGAGACGATAGGGCACAAACAGAGATAGCGCCACTATCTCGTGTTCTGCAGTGGTTCTCAGAGGAGAGGCTTCCTGATGGATGGTGGGATGAGCCGGCCAATGGGGGAACGCGTCCTTCTTCGCCAATATCCTTCTATCAGGCGCGCGGGTACGCCAACTGTATACAACGAATGTATTGAAAAACCCAAGTCGGTTCCCTGTTTGTTTCGAGCGATTAGAACTCAATGTCGAGTCGTCTAACATAACGGCATTTCCTATAGAATACAAGTCATTGAATGGTGTACAGAAGAGAGCGGAAGCAAAGGAAATGAAGGGTTACAAAGGCAGGTGCGATGCTCCGAAGAAGCAGGACAAAGAAGACCAGTCGAAATGACAACTCCTACTTCGGCCATTCCTTTGAAAGTGAAAGTCTGGCCGATCTCCGACGTCCACCCTCACTAACAGAGCCACTGTGGCTCTGAATRTACGCCAATCGCCGCCGTAGTGAGCGCGTGATGCCSGTRGTGCGAGAGAGAGAAGCAGCGCGACCTGGAAGGTCTTCGGACGACGCTGCGACGGCACCTGATATGGGTAAAAGAGCCAATTGYGCGATCTCCTGTGCCAACCTCGAGACAGTATACCGTTTCGAGRCTCGGGCTAAAGGCCGTCCCTCGATCTTGAGGCGTAACGTGCGGTGCGTCCGGTTCTTCCGTCCCTTATACGCCAATGCTCGAGATASTGTCTSTGRGACTGTGATCGGAGGTGGGAGAGGGTCGGCAGATACATTGRGMAAACGGCCAAAGGGAGGTTCGGGACTGTCCAARATTCCCTCAAGAAGAATCTGTTCGACAGTACACTCATCTGGAYCSTCATCTTGGGCTTCTGGAAGAGAAAGACTGGCAGGTTCGCGTTCGTCATAGAGGAGGGAAGGCTGAGGCTCGGACGTTGGTAGAGAGAGGTCGTCCTCTAGAGCGTCTGGCGGACAAGGGGCGACGGATTCGCGCTTGCAATGGAAAGAGGAAGGCCGAGGCTTGGAGGTTGGCACAGAATGAGCAGGAGCCGAAATATCAAGGCTGCACAAAGGTTGACTGATGTCATGTGCGGGGGGGGATTCTTGGAGACGTTGGTTCTTCTTTGATCCCGCTAACTGTAGGGATCGGTCGGGTGCTAGCAAGGGGACCACTGGATGTCGAGGGTGCAGAAACTTCGGCGATAGAGGTCGAAATGGCACCACTCTGACCCGATGATCTAAAAGTATCAGATTCCTCCACGACCGGCTTTTCCTCGTCGCCTGAGTCTCTGACGGGAGGAAGGCGCGAAGAGGAACGCGGTCGGTTGTATTTAACCGCATCCTCAACATCCGCACTGTACCCGTCGTCATCAACCGCCTCCCTGGGTTTTGGGACTATGATACCTCCATGCAACGGCTTCAGAATCTCCTCGTTCAAATAATCGTCATCGAAGGTCCGCGAGAGGTTGTAATGAAAGGTAGGGATGGATAGCTGCGCAGCTTCGAGAGAGTAGGGACCGTAGTCGTCGTCATCATCAAGCAGAGTGTCGACCTCGTACTCTTCGTCGATATCCATAGGAATCCCGCCATATTCATCTAAATCAACCTCCATGTCCTGAGACTCGGATGAGGAAGACCAATATGAAGGCTCTGGGCTGAAAGAGCAGGAGATAACTGGTAGCCTGCTTCGGCTGAGACCGCTAGAATGTGGATAGATCCCTGAAGTCTTTCTCGCTGCGATCATGAAAGAGTTTCAGCTACAAATGATTGTAAAGACGACAATTAAGGCTTACACCTGGGGGAACGAGTGGTAGGAGACACCTTCCTGGCTTTTCGAGCAGCATTCTTAGCCTGAACGGTGCGAGATGCCTTAATTGCAGCCCACGGCAGTGGGCTAGAGTGGCGTCTCGACATAGATCTTGTCAAAGAGATTGGCTTAGACGATTGGGGGAGCAAGCTACGTCCGATTTTATGGCTGGTACCACGCTTAGCCATGGATCGAGTGACGGCCATGGCTAGGTTGCTCTTGTTCAAAAGGATGGTAATAACTGTAGCGGTGATTGTCGGTTCGAATGGGGTGGATGGAACGGGGTGGGACTGTAAGGTTGTGGTTTCAACCCGAACGCCTTTTATAATGAGGTATCGAGGCCGCTGTTCAGCCCAATTAGGAGGAGCGGTCGCCGCAATTGTAATTGAGGATTTCCGTTTCCAAGGCAGCCTGGTAGGCATTCCAACCTGGTAAGACAAGATTACCACGTCGACCCGAGCATCCTTCCCGAACAAGCCTTGTTCAACACTACAGGCCTTCTTTCAGGTGATGCATCCCCTAGAGGTCGCCCTCATTGGACCCCAATTTCAGCTGCATTTTTGGCTGGTTCGTCGTTGAAAATGAATCCAGGATTGGGAGGATGTGTGCAAATCGGTGAACAATTGCGGCTGAAGGTCAAAGGGCAGAGGTCCAGAATCGGAGGCGGGCGCGGCGTCCGTCAGATCCGGCCTCAGATTCGGAAGGTCAATTCCGCAGGCGAAATGCCCGACGCCGTACCCTCTTTTGGCAGGTCCCCCGGCCTGCTGTGCTTGCGGCAACGCAACCAGCACTGACAAGGCTCGCAAGGCTTTTGTTCGGCCCTTCTTTTGTCATCGAATAGTCATGATCAGCGACAAGAGGATGGTGCGGCCCGTCGCTAGCCCGAGGATGCTCTTTGTTGCCACAGCTAGGCCGTCGGCCAGCGTAAAAGCGCGAAGAGCCTTTCAAGTAGACCTGAGCAGACCACGGAGGGTAGAGCGGCAAGTCTCTGCACAGACACCGGTTTTGTCACGATATGAAACGAGTCCGCGAAGTCGTCATCCAGGCCGTAAGTAATACATTTTTAGCTAGGACCCCAGGGTCTGTCATGGAAGAGAAATATCCAGAGGGTTCACTCGTAAGTCCGTATAAATCGTCAAACAAATCCGTCCAATCGTAACAGCAGCAAGGTAGATCTAGAAGGTTCGCAGGCAGCCTAGTCCGTCTCGCTAGAGATTCACAAAGGCACGACGCCCCTCAGTTTGAAATCCCGACTACTCCTCCCAACGCTAACCTCAACCTGCCCTTCACCCTCCCCAAGCGAATCACCCTTCTTCCATCCCTGAGCCACGACATCCCAAACACTCAGATCATACCGGGACAACGTGATCGTCACGCGTCTCGCCTGACCCGGTCTCAATTCGACGTTGGTGAAACCCTTCAGGAGTGACGGAGGAGCGCGTGCGGATGCAGGGAGGTGCAAGTACACCTGAGGAATCTGCAGGACCAAAGAAGATCATTAGTAAATTCATTTGTCCAGAATCACCGGTGGGGCCAGGGTCCCCGTAGCACAATACTAGGGTACAAAGAAAAAAAAAAAGCGACAANCTTACGTCTCCGCCAGATACACCCCCCNGTGTTCGTGACATCAAAGGAAACTTCATATGCCGGACGATGTAACCTGAAGAAAAAATTTCGAGGGTGCGTATGTTAGCAGGGAACCTTGTTTGAGGATCTGGAAGAATACAGAGGGGTGACGTACCAGAAAGCTCGAGAGATACCGGGTGTCTGAGGAGTCGCCTCGCCTCGCTCCCAAGCCCCGATCAAATCGTCGTCGAACCCTCCTCCACCTTGGATTTTGTTGATCGACAGGTTGGTATAATTGAACGTGGTATAACTGAGACCAAAGCCAAACTCATAACGGGGTGTAATATTTTTCTGTCATAGTCATGAGGGAGGAAGGGAGGGAAGAAGGGGGTCAGCATCAAGCTCAAATAAAAAACCAACGGCGGCAGCACTCACAGCGTCGAAATGCCTGTAATCGATCTCCAACCCCTCATCGTAATCGATCCTCAGAATTTCAAGTGGCGCCTCATTCCCCTTCACAATAGGCACATTATAATCCTCCACCCTCCTCGCAATCGTATACGGCAACCTCCCACTAGGGTTCCACTCTCCATAGAGCACATCAGCGATCGAGTTGCCCGCCTCATTACCCTGCAAGCCTGCCCAAATGATCGCAGTGACGTTCTCATGGTCTACCCACGCTTCAATATCCAACTGGCCTACAGAGTTCACGATGACGATGGTGTTGTTGTTCTGAGCTGCGACAGCCTGGACCAGAGCGTCACCACCGTGCCATGCAGTGAGGTTCTTGCGATCACCAATGTTCTCGTCGACGCGGATATACTCTTCGCCCGAGTCCGAGGATACGAACACGAGCGCGGCGGAATGGAATCGCGCCATGTTCGATGCGCGTGGAAGGTTGAAATCTTCTAGCATCCAAGAGACGGAGGTACGCTGTCTGCGTGCGCGACGTTGGATGGCATCGAGAGGCTAGCGAACGCATCAGCCCCAGCGAATCCGCTAGTATGAAAGACAGGCTTACCGTGATGAGATAAGTAAAGTTGGCGGTTCCAGACCCCCATCCCATGGCAAGGATACCATCCGAACCACCGCGATCATCAAATTGGTTAGGACCAATCCTTCCTGGCCCAGCACCGTTCCCGACCAAAACAATGCTCCTCTCAGCCTTGTTCCCATTGGCAGAGTTCCCGCCAAGAGGCAGAGCGCCCCGTTCGTTCTTCAACAGAACCACACTCGCTGAGCCTAGATCGCGCACCAGCCTCTCATGGTCGTCGGTCTGGACGTCAATGTGGTCGTTGACGTCTTCGTGATCTGGGTGAAAGGCATCGAAGCTGACGGGTGGGAACGAAGGAGAGTCTTGGTGTGTTAGGTAGTAGCCAGCGAGGATGCGAGTAGCTACAGACAAAAAAAAAAAGACAGTTATCAATGGATGGAAAGTGGGGGCCAGAGAGCGAAGGTGCTCACCCATATCGTCAACTCGGGATTCCGGAATGGTTCCATTGCGAACGAATTCGACCAAGGTCGGACCCCAGTAGGAGGTGCCGCTGCTGAACGTGATATCACCTGGCATGGACATCTAAAGTCCACGTCAGTATTTGACATAAAGAATTCGGAGTATTTGACTTACATCGAGACCGGTCACAGCCGACATCGTCGAATGTTGTCTGGAGGAAAGACGTCAGCCATCGCCATGAGAAAGACAGAGCCAAAAATACTAACGCGCCCCAATCAGACATGACATCTGCCAAATGCTGGTGAGCAAGCGATGACCGGTGCAATAGTAGAGGAAGTGCTCACATCCTTGGTATCCATACTCTGACTTCACAATCTCGTTCAGGATTCTGTCATTCTCGCAGGCGTATGTTCCGTTGATAAGATCTACGAGAGCCATGTTATTTTGGGTCATCTCAAAAGAAGAACGAACGACGTACTGTAGCTGCACATGATACTGGTAGCACCTGCCATAATGCTTCTCAGGAAAGGATGCATATAAACTTCATGTTGGGTCCTGTCATCGACTTCCGAGCTAGAAAACGAACGTTTGTGCTCCTGCTCACTGGAGAGATGAATGTCAGGCTTCTGTGAACACCAAAAAGGCCAAGGGTGCAAACTAACTTGTTGACAAGATGCTTAGCGCAAGCCTGCGTTCCACCTTGCTGCAAACCAAGGACCGTTTCGTAGGCGGCCTCGCCCGATAAAAACGGGTCAGAACCGAAGCCTTCCCAATTACGTCCGGCTTGCGGGATTCTCGCCAAGTTCATCATTGGTCCGAGAGCAATATGGACACCCTTTCCCTTGAATTGTTCGCCCATGTACAAGCCTCTAAGGCGCATTAGGCGGCGATTCCACCTATAGATGATTATCAGCGAGTTAGTACCAGAACGAAGACGGAGATGTACTTACGAAGCAGCAGCATTGACACCCGCAGGGAAAGCTGTAACGAAATCTGCGAAACGGACACCCAAAGGTGAGTCTTCCAAACAGAGTCCAGGGAACCCTCTGTCCCGATGCTCGGGGTTCTCAGAATCATAGTCTATTGGCACAGAAGCAATGTTTCCCTGCAAAAGAGACAGACTCGTGAGCATAACCGACAAATCGACAGAAATCACATGAACATGGCAGGGAAAATCGAAGCAGTGTAAATAAATAAAAANTACGTACGACGCATCTCCCGTTCATCCAACCCACACCCGTCGTCACGTTGACCTTCTCTTCTAGACTGAACTTGGCGATCTGTTCCAAAAGATAGAAGAAATTGTTTAACGTAAGTATAATGGTCATTTCGTGTGGAGCGAAAGTTAAGGAAATAAAATATGGTGCCATTGGATAGAAATCGGATAGACATCTCACTTTGGCTTTAGCTTTATCGTACGCGGTTTTCCATGCTGGTCCAAAGTTGGGTATCGCTCTCGAGCCGACCTGAAAGAAGTACAATAGTTAGTCATTGCGTGAACGATGAATATGAACGAGGACATACTGGGGGTGGCTGAGAGGGATCGGTATTCACGAATAAACCTGGAACAGGCGATTCCTGGGGTACTGGGAATGGATCGAAAGTTGTAGGTTCGATTGGTGGCCGAATAACTGGAACAGTAGCAAATGCTCCGGCTGCCGTAGTCGTCGCCGTCGTCGTGGGTGGTAACGCGACTGAGTCTGTGGTCGTTGGGGNTTGGCTCTTCGCTGACGCTGGTGGAAGTCGTTACCGAGTCCGCCGGCCCAACTTGCGACTGTGCCAGGACCTGTTCGAGTGCGGTACCGCTCGAAAGCACGAACAAGAGGGATAGAAGAATTCCCTGCTTCATGGTGCCCGTGTTTGTCGAAGAGGAATTGGAAGCAAAGTGGGTTGTTGTCGAGTACTCTTTATAGAATACGGCCTGTCACCCTCGTCCGAAGAACGACGACTAGTCGAAGAACCGAGGCGAGCAGCAAGAAGATTTAGCTTATATAGCTAGGGAGGAGCAGGAGATCAAAGAAGCTCCAAGATATAGAAGCCAATGTGAGGGAATCTCCAGGCGGCTGACCGTCCCCAATGACGGTAAGTGCATGACCTGCATCTTGGTGTTGGTGCATGACCATCGGCAAGCGCCCGCCGCCGCCAAGCAACTGTCGGCGCAGAGTACAAACCCAAAAGCAAACAGTCATCATGCATCTCCGCCGGCGCTAACGTCATGCCAGAGGCAAGGCGGGGATTGCCGGGCGGTCATTCCCGCCATCTTTGATCTGTGACCGAAATCCCGAAAGGCACATCACTCGGCCGAACTTGTTGCGAATTGGGCCCGGACATGAGTTGAGAAAGGTCGTATGATAGAGCACACTATATTACATGTACGTACAAATACCCCAGAAAGTCGTGACTATGGCCCCTTCAAAGCAAGCATTCTTCAATCACACCCCGTCATACTATTCTTTGGCCACGGTTGCTTAAACTGCTCCGTCCATGTCATAATTTCTGGATTTGAATACGCCTCTTTGTACCTGGAATCATAGACCGTTGAGCATTAAATATAATCCGCTGCAACTATCTACCGCACTCACGTTTCAATGTACTTCGCGGTCGGGAATTCCTTCGGGTCACAGCTGATTTGCTTCTTGCTTGGAGGCTGATACACCCTGATCCAGTCGAAGCTCATCGTAGTGGGGAAGATGAGGTCTTCGCTAATGACTCCAAAGCCAGGAGATATACCGAGGTTGGCGATGATGTACTACGAGCCACAGGTTCAGCATCGATCGGGTATACCAGAGGAAGGATGATCCATACCATTGGCTCTTGTGATATAGATCGAGGCCCAATCTCGGTGAGAGTATCTCCTTCTAGCCCTCGTCCATAGATTGTCCATGACCTTTTGTCGTTATTTATCCATGTAAGATAGGCGTCGTCGAAGCTTGAAGCTTGTGAGTACAGGAGGAGAATATATCGTTCAAAGACATACCCAGGTTTATACTCGAAGCCATACACAGCGTAACAGCCACCACTCAGCTCATAGCATGACTGATTTGTATATACTACACCGCTAACAGCCTGTTGGTAGGCACCTCCTTCATAAGGATTGAACTTTGTTTCCATCTCTGGATTGTCGTAAAACTTGTAAGTATCGAAATTCTGCGTCCATTTGTAGGCGGCGTTGAAGGGTGCCCATTGGGCTGATTGAGAGATCTAGAACGAATCAGGTCAGTCAAACGAATTAACCTTGACACACTGGAAACTCACCTGCCCTTTGCCTTTGTCTACCTGAGCTTCGAAGATGTCGATTTCAGGAGCCGCGCGGCCGACATACTGCCCATTTTTCCGGATCGGGCCAGGATGAGACTCTCCCGGACAAGTACAGGCAGCTGCAACGTTTGTGAATAAGCCAAAGCACGCCAGAAATTGGCCCGGAAACACCTACACAAACGTTGGCCAGGTAAAAATGACTGCAAGCAGGCCTGGTCAATAATTTTGTACCGCAAAACCCAACTGGTACATACCAAAAGTCCATTGTTATATTTGTCTCCATTTCGTAAGGCGTCAATAGGCGTCTGCTTGTCGGGATATGTCTGGTTTGGCAGTGTTCCAACATCGCAGCTATCATAACTGTATGGCCACTAGTTCGGGGTCAAAACTTCTCTTCACTGCGAAGACAGGCAAGCAACACGCACTAGTCCTTCTAATGTTGCACCGTATCCAGCCCGGCCTGGCGTTGGAGGTAAGTGAGAATCGCCGAGCCAAGCGGGATTATCTATACTTACCAAGGTTACCCAGAGTCCATAAAGCAGGCCACAGACCTCTGATTGTTTTGGCGGTTAGATAAATCAGAAGTCGAACGAAAGCTTGTGTACTGACCCTTTGGAAGGTTCACCAGGCAGTCGCACGGCAGCTAAAACATTCATGAGTATCCTTCGGGCTGGGATCTGACGGTGAATAGAAGAGATTCTTCTTACCTTCAATTAATCCGCCGGTAAAACAGAATTTGTTCCTGGTAGATTTTGATTGTCAGGCCCTGCCTTGATGATTGAACGAAGAATTTCTGACCATGTCTGAACCTACGCAAATATACATATGAGAAACGCTCTTTTGGTACGCTCTCGATGATGACTTACCATTCCGCCTTTGTAGGTTTGATTGTGGTTTGTCGAAGGATCATCCACCTTTTCCAGCTTAATATGCATCGCGCCGTCCTTCGTAAAAACTGGTAAAGTCAGCCTGCCGTGAAAAAANCCATCGGGAGACAAACCCTCACCCTGGCCAGGATCATACCACTCGAGGTTATTCTATCGACACAGAACGGCCAATCAACACCGAATTTCCCTCAACATCCAAAACATAATGCCGGCATGACAGAAGAGACATACCGTTCCCCAATACCACAAGTCCACAGCTTCCCAATACGGGTCATCACCGGGATAGAACGTCCGCCCATCAGTGTTGAACTCGTCAGAGAACACCAGTTCTAGCTCTTCTCCCGTTTCGAGCGACCTCTTGAAATATGCCTCCCGGGGCGTATCACGATCGATCAACCCATAGTTGCCAGCGATCTCAGGCACTTGGCCGCTAGCGTTTATCCCGCCTAGGTTGAAGCCGCTTTGGTTGTTCTGTACGGTTATCATGACGCGATAGATTATGGGGTACCCAGCACTAACAGGCGGAAGATAAATAAACACAGTCAGTCCGCGCTACGCCTGGAAAACTGAAGGGAGAGGCTTACAAAAGGGTGAGTACCCCGAGAGCGACGAGGGCCATTGTTCCTATGTTTACGAGACCTCTCGTTGTAAATACACCTCCACAGAAGCGTGGTCTAGGTTTCCTGTTCGAGTTTGGATCGTGCAGCTCATCGTCGGGTTCAGCGACGTTTGAGTAGATCGGGGTTCCCCATGTACGCGGGGACGTCCCCAGAGCGTACTGACGATCGTGAAATATGTGAGGAACGGGCGCCAGGCGACGGGCTGGAACTCACCTTCTCGGAAATCGAGCCCTGAATTCAACATCGGGCGTTAATTCCAAAAATTCTAAAGAAGGAAGCAAACGGCGACGTACAAGTACTCGAGCGTGTCCAGTCCCATTCTGAGCATTGGCTATCGGAGGGCCCGGTCTTGTAGCCACTGGCGCATAGGTGGTGAACGCAGCCGCGCGAGGCTGAGAGGAATTCGAGCTTGCAGAATCATTTGACCTGTGGACCGCAGCAAACCGGGGACGATTGGGTGATGGGATCCCAGGCCTCGGAGAGGTCGCCCTCGAGGGACCCGGCGAAACGTTGTTCAACAAGCCACTAGACACCGAATCGTTTTTTGGTCTGTGATTCGCTACGAATCTTCCACGAGTTGGCGTTACTGGCATCCCTTCTGTGAATATCGAATAATCTAAAAGAATGTGGGAGGGTTGGCCAGTGAGGGAATCAAGACGATAAGTTAGCTATCAAGAAAAAGAGAGTCGGGGGTGCTGAAATAGAGGACGGAAGGATATGACTTTCTTCAAGAAGCCAGCGTGAACGTGATGTGGGGGGAAAAAGTTCTGCGGGGCTTGCTTTGCTCATTTTGTAGTAGACACCCCGGTAGATGCAAAGATGGTGTTAACCCGTTTCAGCACACTGCATTTGTTTTGATCAGCGACTCGCGGTGTAAGGACTGGACTTGAGGTTCACGTAAAAGCGCTGGAAGGGTCCATCAGTATCATTGCTTTCTCCCGAGTCTTGAGATGATTTTGGGCGTTGTGCTATTAATATCTGCTCTGTGGCGGTGACTAAGTCCGCATCTCAGCCCAGTACCTGCTTATAGACCATGCGGTCTTCTGCCGCCGATTCCGTTACTCACCTTGAAAGAGGTTTATTGACATAGGAAAGGGCATCAGCGGTCCTGGTAGCGTCTCAAAAGAAATCAGCCTATGCACACAATTTACGAACGGTCCCGCTCCGGTGGTCTTACGAAACCAATGGCGTGCAGGGCCAATGAAGGTCCCGGACTTCTAGTAAGAAAAAGAAACATTGTCTTCGAATGCGATCAGGTACACATATATCATTTCAAGTTTCATCCGACATCAAGGCAACAACATAACCTAGTTGACACTCTTGATGATGTCCGCAGCTACAGGTTTGAGCAATTGTCAGCATAACATCACGCAACGAGAACATATCAAACTGAACGAACCTTTCTCTCCAATAACGTAGGCAGTCGCTAGGTGATCCCAAAAGTCAGTTCCTCATTGCATTGCGACACTTGGAAACGAAGACAGGAGCGCAACTGACTTTGCATGTGAGCCGCGATATGGAGGGGAACGATAGAGATGTCAGCAACGCGGACATTCTTGGTTCCGTAAACCTGGAGGGAGACCATCAGGGGATGTTCCGTGACAAGCGGGACAACAAAGACATATCCGACTTACCTTAAGTTGAGGATCGACGACACCGCCGTCTTCTCGAGGAAGCATAGAGCAACTTCCAACCGTATCTGCGAGAAACTGTCAGAGTCAGTTGAAGGGTGGAGCACCGTTAGGCACGTACGGAAAGTCGTGATATGGCCAGTCTTGATGTACTCTGTCAACGGGAGTGGATATCAGCTGACGCCCAATATATTAGGATATATAACTTGCCTTCCAACTGTTCGTCTGTTGCACAGCTAGGACCGGGCTGGACCTCGGTACAGTTAGATTTGAATGGCTCCGTCTCGGTCAAAGAGCGAACGAATTTGGCCTGCTCGAGGAACACCTTGAGATCTGTAAGTGGATGGGGTGAAATGAAACCTAATCAGAAAAGTCGATGTCAGTTTCATGGTGACAACATACCGAAGTTCTCTTTAAAGTAGTTGGGGTTGATCTCCGGATTGTCAAGGGGGTTATCGCTCTTCGCATGCTTTGAAAGACCGTCCTTGAATAGGGGCTTCACAGTGAAAGAAATTGAAGCCAACTCACAATCGTTCCACGAGAGATCGGGTGGTTCAACGCGATGAGCATACTGACGAAGCGCTTACCCGGAGCAGGAGCCTCTGTGGGTCGAAGTTAATATTTGCACTTCATCTAGATATTTCGTGAGTCTACCAACCTTTGGGCATGAAGTACCCCGGGAAGATAATGAGTTCCATATCCGGGAGACCGTCATCCTTGAGAGTAGCCAGCTGGATTTCGTATTGCTTAGCCAAAGCAGGCGGGATTTCGCCTCGATCGATTCGCTCCTTGATATCCTTCTCGAGGTTCTCGATCAGCTTCGCCGTGCCCACGGGATCCCTCGTAGTCAGTGGCAGGAAAGCGAACGAAGTGAGCCCAGTGCGGTGCAATCCTTTGCCTTCAGAACTTCAATGTTCGATTAGATTGTGCATCGAATCGTTTGACATGACACTTACTGCAGGCGCAGCGACTCTTTCGCGTATTCGGGATCAAAGAACAGATCAAGAGTTTGATGGTCGGCTTGTGTGGTATCGAGCTCGTATACCAACCACGCGAAGTGGTGCTCTTGGACGTTTTCGCCGACACCAGGGAGGAGGAGCTTCGGTTCGACATTGATTTGGCTTAGAATATCGGCGCGGCCGACACCGGACAACTCGAGGATTTGAGGTGATTTGATCGTTCTGTCACCTGATCAGCTCGTATTCATGGAGGCAAGGAGCATAGTTGGGACTGACCCAGCGCTGAGTACGACCTCCTTCGAAGCCAAAGCGGTCTGCTTCTTGCCTTCAAAGATGTATTCGACACCTGACGCAATTAGGTTGCCATCTGCATCTTTCTCAGACGACCAAAGAACTTGAGCGACATAGGCATTTGGAAGAACCTAGTGGCCCGCATCAGAACAGCAGCCCCACAACCGGCAGAAGTGCATGTCACTCACATAGAAGTTTGGTCTGTCTTGATGGGGCCGTAAGTAGGCATTAGCAGAGTAGGACCGCTTCCATGTCTTGGGATCAATATTGTTCGAAGCAATCCAAGTCCCAGTGATCTGATGGTTAGGAGGTCAGTGCCAAAGAACCCGGATAATCACAAGTCAAATTAAAGTACATTGCCTCCGTAAGGATCGTCGATTTTCTTGATTCCTCTATTGACCAGTGTCTCTTGGATAATCTTGTCGATGGTATGGGCGTGAATAGGCACAGACACGTCGATAGGTCCAGTGGTTCCCCGGAACTTCTCGACATACGTGTGGGGATAGGCATCAGCAACCTCCTTCACAGCAGGGTGGAACCTATGACATGCGAAAGTGAGATCGTGATTCATCTCTAATGTCAAATTCGCGATCGCGTCCACTTACGTCTCCGACTTGAGTGAATACTTCTCGAAGTCCTTCCAATTCCAGCCGGGGTTGCCAAGCTTCTCAAAGGCATCAATATCTTCTGCCGGGGGTTTGATCCAGCAGAAGAAGTTCATGGCTGAGCTTCCACCTAGCCAAGAGGGTGAGATAGATAATCGAAAGCGTCAACAAATTTGAAGGACAATACCTAGTCCTTTACCCCTCGGCCAGAAATGTTCGGCGTCGTTGCAGTACTTCTGCTTCACGGTGGGGAAGCCCCAGTCATACTGATATGGCGAGTGTGAGAATCAGGAGCAGCTCCGAAAGGATTAAAAGCTGACCTTGGGGTTCATGAAAGTCGCTCCAAATTGAGCAGGAATATCAATGTTAGGGTCGTCATAATGACTTTCGCCAGCTTCGAGAACGAGGACATTGAGCTTCTCGTCTTCAGTGAGCCTGGATGCGAGCGTCAAGCCTGCAGTCTTTGATCAAGGAGTCAACTGTTGGCCTCACAACTCGTAGAAAAATGGAGAATGGACATACTCCAGCGCCGACGACGATATAGTCGAACGACTTGTTCAGGATTTCGTCTGCGGTGTTAAGGAGAGGCATGTCTTTTGTGTGAGGGAGGCCAATACAAACAGGAAGGAGTTTTTATATCTGAGCAACCGGTAAGCACGTGTGGGTTCTCCCGTCTTCTGTGGACGGTCTTTCGGCGACATCGCACTGGAGAACCACAGGACAGATGATCAATTCTAGCCTGCTTGATGGTGAGGATATTGATACGAAGTGAGGTTCTGACCGGATTTGGTCGGTCCTCAAAATTAGCTAGTTCTTGGTGCATTTTCAAACCGTTGTTCTGAGTCGTCTAGCGCTGAACCATATGCAAGCTTCATCCCGGCTCCGCGAAATGTGTATGGAGTCGCACCGATTGGCCCGATGTTTGCGACCCTCGTAGTCGCGTATATATCTGAAAATATCCGATGGTATTTGTTCAGTTCCAAAGCAAAGGATATGGAATGGAGGACTCACGCGAACCCACAATGAATAAGCATCTTTCTGCCCATCCCAACAGCATGCAAACGGTGGGCAGCTGGCGATTCGGTCTCCTTAGCTACTCCATTCCGGAGTGCGTTCTTGCGGTTCTGTGAGAATACATTCTTGTCGAAGCTACTGGAGTGTGGCAATTGATATGATATCGTATCGCCATCTCGAATTCTCGTGTCAACGCGAAGGTGGCTGAGTGCCTGCTGGCTGTTTGAGGTTGACACCTTGGGAATCTGTCGCAATTTCACTCCTCAAATCTCTTGAAATAGCACCATCGACAAGCCGTTTATTAACCTGTCACATGGGTATCAGTTCGAAGTNACCATCGGTCGGATACGAAGCAAGATGCGNTACCACGAAGGGARACTCAGCGACAGGGNTGAGGGACAAGGGCACCAGAGGCACAGCCACCCTTTTGCCGCCCAATATCGCCTGCCGTTTTCGGACCTGCAAAACGCGTGACCAATTAGCGGTGCGCGTCTCAGCCAGTGGTTGTTTCTTGTCTTCACCCTCCCCTCATCTTGGTACCCCTTGAAGGCCCCAGCCAGATACCAGAGGAAAATGGGTATCCTCGACGCTTTGGACCAGTCTTTTGCTGCCAGTGGGGGAACCTTCTCCTTTGGAGAATCCAGCCAGCAAGGTTCACAGCAAGCGAGTGGGTCAACGCAGCCCACCATCCACGAGGCTTTCGCAGCTGCACTGGCGAAGCAGCGGGAAAATGTGGAAATGGACTATGGTGCGATCCTGCTCAGAGAAAAAACGCGTCGTTCGGTGCTAATCGAGGCTCAGATTCAGACGGCGATGCCGACCTGTCGGTAGTTGAACTAGCCGCAAACGCATTGAACAACCCCACGAGGGTTGTTGCTGGGGGATTCAATCTGAATTACGACACTGAAACCCCTCTACGCCCTATAGATATAGGAGGGCCGGACCAGAGCCTTAAGTGAGTCGTTATCCCATTCTCAACGTTCGTGCTTTTCATGCTTGTTCAGATTGGCAGAATTCGTGTCAAAGGAGCTCGACAATAATAGCCAAGGCTTGGACGTACAGAACTCCATGCAATTTCTTGGACTCCGAAGGTAAACTTCCTCCAATTGCTGTGCTTCTCTCTCTCAACAGCACTCAGTCCGAAGGATATTCTGCCTGGCCTTGAAGTCCGGCTTCTGGGACACCAAGCGATTGGAGTTGCGTGGTACGTCCCCTTTCACCTTGGCCATTTTCAATGGAGCGCAGCCCTGTCCTTGGTCAAACTCCCGGGATCCGTTATCCTTTCCTTTGCCCCTATGTTCATCAGCCTTACTAATTAGCGCCAAAGGATGGTCAAGATGGAGACAGAGTCAAGGGCCAAAGGCGGTATTCTAGCGTGAGTCCCGTTTGAATTCTTCTCGAACCGCAACTGACGCCACCCAGGGACGACATGGGACTCGGTGTGTAGCGTTGTTTTTGGGACTCGGCCGCATCCTCATAAAGAATCGACAGGAAAAACTGTGCAAATGATTGCACTTATGTCCAAGAATATGCCCGATCACAAAGAAGAACACAAGACGACGCTTATTGTAGTACCCGCCGCCCTCATGCAACAGGTCGGTTTCGATTAGGTTGGATCGCTGATTCAACCTCTGACTTATTCACTGACAGTGGAAAGATGAAATCGAAACTAAGACAAACGGGCTATTTACCGTCCATATCCATCATGGTAAAGACAAGTTGAAAGTAGGTGTCTATTTAAACGAGGCTACCTCAACTCTAACGGTTGGTACAGAAAGAATCTCAGGTTAAGAGGAAAGATGTGAGTTCGATTCTGTACAGACTGTGTTCTCGTTTTCATGACCTCCAGGTGATCATCACCTCGTATCAAACCCTCTGCACGGACTTCTGGATTGCAGGTCATGTTGAGCCTGAAGATGAGGCGGAATGGGTAGCGACGAATGGGTAACGACTTTGCTGGCCGAATAGCAGTGACCTCGATCTGATCTTCTCCTTTAGAGGGGTCTTAGCACGGACCACGTTCTATCGAGTGATAGCGGACGAAGCTCAGTTTATTCGAAACCGCAGGACACGTGCCAGTCTGAGCATGGCCATGGTCAGAGCCAAATACCGGTGGATGTTGACTGGAACCCCAGTTACGAACACTTTGTGAGGGACTCGCCTTGCGTTCAAGTTCGCTACTGAAACTTTCTCTTAGGGCGGATCTTTACGGCCTGCTGCGGTTCGGCCACTTTGAACCTTGGAATGACTGGGATTCATTTAATGAATGGATCGTGAGTCTCCCCTCGAGTTCTTCTCATGAACGCATGTTACTGATACCCGCCTTTTCAAGGCCAAGGTCCAACTCTTCGATGCACCTCTTGCCGGTACGATAGCTAAATATTAGCCAGTGGTAGCTCTGACAGTGTTCCAGGGTCGCGATCGCAAGTCATTCTGAAGCCGTTGTTGCTTCGTAGAACGAAAGATTCCGATTTGGAAGGCAAACCGATTCTCCAGCTGCCTCCTAAAGAAATTGAGCTAGTCAGGCTGAAATTTAGCCGCGAAGAGCGTGATGTAAGCTCAAATATCTTCTCATAGACGTGATTCTGATATAAATCTATTTAGCTTTACAATTCGTTCGAGCAGCGCACGAAAGTCAAGCTGAATAAGTTCATTAGAGAGCGAACATTACTAAAAAAGTAAGTCGAGTGTTTTCTCGATGTTATGCTTGACGAATGACCACAACCCTCTTCACCAGTCATGCTGCAGTATTGGTTCGTTGAATTGTTTTATTTATCTTGGCCACCAGTCATTGATTCTGTCTAATATATAGGTTATGATTCTGCGTCTCCGGCAACTGTGCTGCCATCCCCATCTTATCCTTGTAAGTTCTGTGACCCTATGGATGATGGGATTCTTAACTCAGTACCTTGTAGTCTCAAACCGCCGGCTTCGAAGACCCTACCCTGCTCATGGGTACCGATTTTGAAAAAGACTTGAGCCGTGCCCGCAAGGCGATGGGGCATCCATGGGTCAACACAATCCGACAAGAATTCCTCGTTCGTGCTGCTGCAACTGAGCTTTTGGACTTCTCCGATGAAGACGACGCTTCCGCTCCATGCTGTCCCCAATGTTCAGAAAGTATGTGTGCTTCCTTCGAAATTTATTCTGTTTTCAGATTTCTAACCCTTTTCCTTGTAGCTTTCAGCAAGGAGACCGCTTATGTACTGGTTTGCGGGCACGAACTGTGCTACGGTAACCCCCTTTTGCACCGATTACGAATCACGGACTGACACCTCGGTCTTAGAATGCATTCTCAACACCCGGAACGCGCCCATCGCCCACAATGGAATCTTGTGCGTAACTCTATCTATGTTTAGCCAGTCGTGGACCTCATAGCCTCTCGCAGTGGATATGGCAACGAAAAAGAAAATCTTGCCGCGGAGAAAGCCTTCGAAGAGGCAGAAGCCAAGGGTCTTCGACCTTGTTCGTTCTATCTGCTCAGATCTTGTGACACTGACACTTTACTAACTCATATCTTCCAGGCCCAACCTGCGAGAAAATGACCGACATGGGGGAACCAAAAATCTTTAAATCAGCTGCCTTCGAACCTACGGACGAGGAGTTGACGAATTATGCCCGTTCAAAGAGGAAGCGAAACCAGAGCTCCAGGAAATGGAAGCGCTCTTACTCACCGGTGAAGGCGGAGCCGCCTTCGCCCGCTAGCTCGATCATCGAGCTGAGCGATTCTGACGAAGAATTGCCTGATATTATGGATGTGTTCAAGAAAAAGCCTGCTATTAGTAAGGACAAGAAGGGCAAGAAGAAGATGGTCGTGAGCTCGTCTGACGAGGTAAGATTTTGCCAACTTCCGACGATGGACAGGTCTGCTCACGACCTACATATCATAGGAGGAACCCGTCTTTTCCAAGTCCTCCAAGTCCCGGAACAAAGGAAAGGCCGCAGTGAAGAAGGACGACTCCTCGGACATCGAATTCCTAGGCAAGTCCCCATCTAAACGCAAAGCGACCAAACGCCAGGGCGGTGGACTCGACAACTCCGACTCTGACGTAGAGTTCGTCGGAATGTCACCATCGAAGCGCAAAGTCAGTGGTAGCAAGCGAAAGGCCAAAGACGACGGTTCGGATGTCGAGGTCTCTGCGGTCACCCCTGCCAGGCGGCGCAAGAAGGCTCGCGATTCGTTTGGCAGTGATGCTGAGTCTTCGGATGAAGACAAGGAAAATTCGGTGAAGGGTCTGTCGGACTCGGTTATTGCGACTTGGAGTCGTGGAGACGATGATATGGAGCCCAGCGCAAAGATGAAGGCCTTGGTGGGTTTCTTGAAGAAGTGGGACGCCTCTGGGGACAAGGTTATATGCTATTCTCAGTGTGAGTTCCTCCTGCGATGTTTCGCGTTTTGCGTTGAGTATGAGCTCATCATCCCGTTGCTTCAGGGACGTCCATGCTGGATTTGCTCGAGATCTTACTGTCGCGTCATGGAGTCCGCAGTCTGCGATTTGACGGAAAGATGGACCGTGTCTCTAGGGATCAGACCCTTGCGACGTTCAAGCAGCCTGGTAGTCCGAGGATCATATTAATCAGGTATGTTGGAGTGGTTCCATGAAGAATCGATTGCTGATGCCAACCTCTACAGCACGAGATGTGGAAGCGTTGGGTAAGATGGCTGAGGCGCGTTAAATTTCATCGAAGACTGATAAACCATCTCTAGACTGAACTTAACCGTGGCTAATCGGGTTGTGAAGTAAGTCGCAAGGCAACTCTTTGTAAGGCTGGATGCTGACGACAAGCACGAAGCATGGACCTCTCATGGAACTACGCTGCTGAATCGCAAGCCTACGATCGGTAAGTCCAGCTCGTCCGGTCGCAGCACTTTTCCCAAACTAACATCCTTTCCACTCAGCTGCCATCGAATCGGGCAGGACAAGCCCGTCTTTGTGAAGCGTTTGGTCGTTCAAAACACCATCGAAGAACGGTGCGTACAGTCATGATCGACATCAAACTCTCTTTGACTCATTCTGCTTCTCTCAGGATGCTGAGACTGCAAGATGTCAAGGTCGGACTTGCTGAGGCTGCGCTAGGAGAAGGGACAGGAGCTAAATTGCATAAGCTTAGTGTGAAGGACATCAAATATGTGAGTTTGGTATACCGGGGTACTCCAACGTGCGGGATACTGATTGAGTTCAAGCTATTTGGTATGACCCCGGCTAGGGTGGATCCACCAGCGCAGCGAAACGGCCCCAATCGTGACACTCCCGAGCTGTCCGACGCCTGACGCCGTTCTGATTTATACCAAGTTCGATGTCACAGACTTCGCTGCGACTTTTCTGCGTGGTGCGCCCCGCTGATTGCCTTTTATAACTTTATTTGAATTCCCTTCGCTTCCCTGGACACACGTCTGGCGTAATTCTCTCAATTGTACTCAAAAACGTTGCTAATTAACAAACAAATATGTCCTAGATGATCGTAATAAGGGTCCAGACGTGACAGTGTCCCGGGGCTAACAAGGTGAATTACAGGCTAATATAGCGTGATCTACAGAGTCCAAGGCTGTTATGAATGGAAGGTCCAGGGTTCTGAAACTTTACAACCACGCGGCAAGAGCGCCAGCGGCGATAGCAGCAAGCAAGCCCTCGGAGCCTGCGCCGAGGTGCATAGCGGCGTTCGTGTTTTGGGCCGGGGCGCTGGTAGTGGTCGCCGGCGCCAATGAGGTTGATGATGTCCTCGTGCTGCTCGTCGTGGGACGAGGGGTGGTGCTTGTGGTGCGAGGGGTAGTAACCGTGGCGGTCGTTGTTGTCAGTGCCGACGTCGATGTGGAAGTCGATGTGGTGCCCGTTCTGCAGAGCGTCATTGCGACGAGTCAGCGCAAGCAGGATGGTAGAAGCAGTGGATGGCTTACCCGTCGTCAGGAATGTCACCAGTACCGGCCCCAGTGCCGTCCCCAGTGCCGTCTCCAGCACCAGTACCATCTCCAGTACCGTCTCCAGTACCGTCCCCAGCACCAGTACCATCTCCAGTACCGTCTCCAGTACCGTCTCCAGCACCAGTGCCGTCTCCAGTACCAGTGCCGTCCCCAGTGCCGTCATCCTGAGCGTACACTGCAACAGCGAAGAGAGTGAGAGCGAGCAAAGTCGTGAGCTTCATGACGAAAGATGGGTCGTGACTGGGGTGGTGGATGGAAAATAGAAGGAAGAAAACCTCTGGGGGGTAGCTCTGGACGCGGGCGGCTTTTATGGCTTCAGCATTGCCCCTTCAAATGGGCTGCGCCGAACCCGCTATGTCCGACGAGTAGGGATGTCATTGTCAGGAGCTAAAGATAGCACTAGGGGGNCGGGACCCGCGCCCGTGGAGGGCCTCGAGGCTGGAAACGGGGTGCGTTTATTTTTAGAACGCTTCACTTTGCCGCCTTGCAAATCCCGTCTGGAGACCCAGAACCCTGCATTGAATGCACCGCTTGCTCGATCGGGGTCATTCGACTCCATAGGAATTTTGTTGGCGGTGGTCGTTTTCGCCCGAAGGCAGTGAAATTGCGCAATGAGAGGCAATGAGCCGCATGCCATTGGCATGAGCGCCCGACTCGGTGACAGACACAGACATGAGGAATGAAACCTTCAGCCTGCAGTATTACGCTTGTCAAATGTATTGAACCTTCAGTCTCAGAAAAGGGTCAACTTACGGCGTTAAGCCAATACATTACATGAATAGATTTGAGCGCTGAGCCGACTTGATGAGTCAGCCAGTTTGTCCAGCTTCTACCTTGACCACCACCAGTGGGCCAGCCCCACCAGATTTTCGTCGTCCCCGGCTATAATTGCCCCAGGGAAACCTCAAGAGTACCCGTGTATCCCTGCCTTCCATCGGTGTGAAGGCTGGCATGAGCAACTTCCGTCTTCTTCGTGGTCTGGCTCGGATAATCGATCGACAGGTGACGGGTTGGATGAAGGGGAATACAGTTTTGAGCAGCCTCAATGGCATGCCCCTCATCCTATGACAGTCCTCGCCAAGGTTTGGTCACACGAGTATGCCGTTTCAGAGGGACCAAACCCTGACAATTCCGCACAAAAATCGCTGGATCTAGTGAGGCCCACTGGTCCATCTCTCCAATGATATCGACACTTTGGAAGACCTTGCCATGTTGATGACTGTTCTGAAGGGGGGAACAGACTAGATCAGGACTATTGACTTGTCTCAGTCTTCTCTTACTTCCGACGAACCTAGCCGTCTTAGCGGGGTTGGTGTCCCACTTCGAAAGACTCGACGTCTCCCAAAATTGAAGCTTTCAACAAGCTCGTCTTCCACCAAATCTTGACGACTTACAAAGATTTGAGATGAATCAATGTCCTGGACTGTCCCACTGTCGTGGAAGATTTACAAAAGCTAATGAACGATCTCCGACGCCTTCGTTCTATGGAAGCTATCGTCTACCGGACCTTTCTCACTGGCGACCTCTCTGAGGATCCCCCTGTGGTTTTCCGGCTGGCCTACTCCCATCGATAATCTAATCGTGACCCTCGATATACAGCGCTCCCTTTCTTTACAACAGATCAGCTTGTCCAAGGAGTCATTGACATCTACAAGGTTCTATGTCATTCTTGCAGGCTAGCAAATCGCAATATTTTTGCGTCCCCTCTCCTCTCCTGTACCCAAAGTTGGCAAGATAGAGAAATTCAAGCCGTACCCAATCCAGATTCCCATTTAAACGAACATTATAATATTTCCTCCGACAGTCGCAGGGAGTGCTACCAACTTCTCATTTCAGGCCAAGAGTATGGGCTCATACCCTCTTTGGTGCTAGGGCAGCCTGCAAATACCGGTGATTCAAACTGAGAATGATCGGGGTGGAATTGTTCCTGAGCCTAGCGCTTGGAGAAGGGTTCGCCACCTCCAGACGCTACCGCTGTTGCACGGCTAATGGAGTTGTGTGGTGAAACAGTTTTGTGTTGGCTTTCGAGGTCTTCTATCTTTACCTGTGTACTCAGCCATCGAGGATTTTGTGGATGGATTTTTGATTCTATTGCGTCACGCGTCACTGTCACGCATATAAACGCGGTGAAAGGCAAACCACGCCTTTGTCTCTTACTTCGTCCAGGTTCGAAGAATGGGCCAGCGTCACCAAATCTTCGTTGTTGCTCGAGTTTCCGTCGCTCCAGGAAAGCCCCGACAGTATCGCTGCATCGCAGCCCTTCATCACCAATGGTGCTATGGGAAGTTGCCACTCTATGCTATCAATTCGTTCAAGCGTTTGGCTCGAGTGCCGGAAAATGCGGCCCTCATCGAGGAAGAACTCGCTACCTATCACGAGAGAAAGAAATTTTTACCTGGTCGCCCTTGCCCATACACGAGCTACTTGACAGAAAGCGCTTTTAGCGTCGACTTGGTGAGGGAGTCAGGCCCATACTCGAGCGGCGTGTTGATCCTCGATGCCGATATGGGAAGTAGAGACGGAGGTGAGTACACAACCACATCTGAACAGACTTGGCCGGCTGATAGAAACTCCCCCAGATAACAACGATGGCATCACCATATTGGATGTGACTACACCTAGGAATCCTGCGTACTGCCTCGTTTCGATCTATGGACTGGAGGTCGAAGTAGACATCCAACCAACGATGACCCCATTGACGGCAGCGCAGTATCTGCGGTCCTACTATCCCATCGATAACCCACGTGAATACGATGGTATGCGATGTTAAATCTAATCTCCAAGTCCGGCTAGCTAACCGACTCCCACAGCCGAAGATATGGAGCAGGAGAGATACAACCTCGGAGCCATCGCTAATCTAGACGATATGCCTCTCATCCCGATCACGACCTTGGCAAAGGTTTGGCCAAACGAATATGCTGCTCCGAATGATGGACCGCAAGATTCAGAACCTTCCGATGGGTCCAAGGCCGATTCTGCGGAAGCCGCTGGTTTTACTGCTCAGTTAACCGCCTATCCGGCTGAGATCGACGCTTTGCGGAAGCGGTCCACCTTGTCTACCGAAGACATCGCCCAGCTGACAACTGCGTCAAAGGGAGCGATGGAACCCGATGGGATTGTTGACCTAGCTAGGTTCCCGCTTACTGCCGACCAAATCCTGGCCATCTTGAAGGAGCTGCACGACTTCAAACGACTCGACGTCTCCCATTGTCAGGCCGTTGACAGCCGTGTCTTCCTCCACCTCGTAAAGACTTACAAGCACCTTAGGTGGATCAATATTCTGCACTGCCCCATTTCCGAAGAGGATCTCAAAGAGCTGGTAATCAACGATCCCCGACGTTTTCGTTCCATTGAAGCGATCCTCCATCCTACCTTCCTCACTGGCCAGATCCCTGCGGACTTCCCTCAGGCTTTTCGTCTAGCCTGTATCTCAGGCAGCTGGAGGCCCGTTGACAGCGTTGCTCTCCCTTTCTTCGTAACAGACCAACTCGTTCAGAACCTCCTTGATCTCTGCAGCAATATTGACGCGTACTCGACGCCACACAGTAGTGTCCTGGCATCTATTCGTCGTTCCCCTGATCAGAGCTGGCAAGACAGGGCAATCCAACTCGTTCCGGATTGTGACAGGCGCGAGAGAAACAACTTTAGGGAGGGATACCAATTTTTAGTGCTCTACGCTCAAAAGAAGTACGGAATCTTACCGCCACTAGCGCCCGGGCAGGCCAACTACACAGACTCGGATGTCATTGGGCTGGAGTTGTTTTTGAAGCGCTTAGAGGAGGAGGGTTCCCCGTCCACAGATGTTGGAGCTGCGAATCGACTGTTGGACCTGGTGGCCGGTATGAAATTGTTAACGGCGGAGGAAATCAAAGCATTCGAGGGCCCCGCAGCCTACTGGTGACTACCTTCTAACGGCTGTACATAGGGTGCCGAATCAGATGTTCACCGTGTTACCTGATCATTGTTTCTCCCGTCCTGTAAACAAAATACTTCTAAATGTAGATTCGAACCTGTGTTTTTCTTTATGCCTCAGAACGAGAAATCGTTTTCGGTAGGGCGTCTGAGTGCTACAGAAGATCCTATGGTAAATGTGGCTCCCAGGCGCTACATACGTAGTCGTATACACTAGCTGCGATGCAGTGGAGTTCTAGTCACAAAAGTAGTACATACAAGAAAATAGTCTTTCGGGAATCATCCAAAGTCATCAGATACAAAAATGAGATACAGGAAAGGAGGAGGCGTTCGTAGGATAGAAAAAATCCCAGCTTGAGCTGAGCGTGCTAGCAGTGGTTTAAAGCCCAAGGAAGAAAGCCAACGAGCCCGAAATAACTCCAGACATAGCGAGCGTCATTCCAACGTCACCGTGGGAGACAGCGGCACTCGACGGTGCGGCAGTCTGGGCGCCCGCAGTGGTACCAGTAGTTGCAGTACCAGTGGTTGCAGCCAAATCCGTGCCGGTGGTGCCAGGTGCAGTAGCTGTGGTCGTTCCGTCGGGCACCGGGACCGAGGCTGTGGTCGTGCCACCGGGGGTGACAGAGGTGATCTCAGTGCCACCTGCGGTTGTGGAGACTGTCACTGGAACGGTAATAGATGTACCACCAGGACCAGTGATGAGGGTGACGGATTGGGTTCCGCCGGGAATGAAAGTGGTGCCGGTCAGTGACGGGACTGTCGGGGAGGGGTTGAGCCCAGTGCCCGTGGAGTGGCCACTGTTACAGATCGTCAGCCGTAACCCGGAATTGTGTATGGATGGGGTAGCAACCCTGAGTGATCTGACTTACCGAGGGATAGTCGACAAGTCGACCGTGACGGACGAAGTCCAGTCCTTCCCGGTGTGGATTCCGAGCACTGAAGTGATCGCGAGCGCGAGGAAGAAGAGGATACTGTGCATTTTGGTTCAGCAAACAGTCAAGGTATGTGGTGGGAGGAGGTCAAGATATCTGGGGATAGTTGCCCGTGTTTGAGGTTCTCGAAGCCATCTGCATCTCACGTTTTTATCGAGGAGAAAGAACCACGCGACGTCATTGATGTGCTTGATGTGCAAACAATGTGGGATATATTAATTGGTGGTGGTTCCATGAAATGCGTGCCAGACGAATGCAAAATATCGTGGGGTGGAAATCCAGGGTGTAAAATGTGCCTACGATAAGGGATGCTATGAGGTGGAATGAAATGGTATGACTCTGAGGAGGAAATTTGCGTTCTAACGATGAGGATGAGATGATGCAACTTCTCGGGAGGAATGTTCTTGGAAAGGGTTCTATGATGCAAAATGAAGAAATGATCATGCAAAGCTCAGTGAAGGAGGAAAACATGAGGATGAGGCGTTCAAGAGAAATGGAAAATGTGGCGGAGGACAGGAGACACATGCGGGTGGCGACATTGGCTTGGCATAATTAATCATCTCCAGCGCAGCCATCAGGACTCGCCAGGCGGTTCTTGGGCCATGGCTGTTCGAACTGCTGCCAGGTAGTAATGTTGGGGTTGGTGTACGCACGATAATATCTGTAGGGATGCCCAGCTCAGAGCTCAGAAGCATGGAGGCGAGAGGAACGATGACACGCACGTATTAATGTAGTCACTCGTGGGGAAGTCAATAGGATCACAACCGATGTTCACCTTGTCTTTGTGCTGATAGACCCGAATATAATCGATACTCATGTATGTGGGAAGTTGCAGATTGTCGAAATCGATATTTCCGAAATTTAAGGAAAATCCTAGGTTTGCAATGATATACTGTCAAAGAAAAGCAATGAGACCTCGAGGTGACGGATCGATATTCGGCTTATTCGCCTACCATGGGTTCCTGTGGGATTGGACGAGGCCCGATTTCGGTTCTGTCGTCACGACCCATGCCAGCTGCGGTGATGGTCCAGACAGCCTTATCATCGTTTATCCAGGTGATGTAGCCGTCGTCGAAGCTGTGACACTTGTTAGTACTCACAAAAATGCATCGTGGGAGCCGGCTCTAACCCTGGTTTATATTCGAATCCATAGACGGTGTGGCAGCCCTTCTCGAGTTCGTAGCAATCCTGATTAGTCCGGGAAAGACAGCTCGTAGTCTGTTGGTAAACACCTTGGGATGAGGAACGTCAGCTTCTCTCGACCTCTGGGGGAAGGAAATCCAAATGTAACGAACCTCCTTTGTAAGCATTGAGATGGGTGTTTTCATCAAATGTTATGAAGTTGTCCGAAGTATTTGCCCAGTTGTAGCCCGCCTACGAAGTTGCAATGTCAGCCATTATTGTGCCTGAAAATGCTTTTGGACTAACATTATATGGCGCCCATTGAGCAGACACAGAGACCTTTCCGACATCAATGTTATGGAACTTCAACGATGCATTGGCAAGGAGAACGTACCATGCCAACACCATTCTCGACCAATGCCTCAAAGACATCAATTTCTGGTGCAGCCCGGCCAACATAGCTTCCGTCAGCTCGCATTGGTCCGGGGTGTGATTCATTTGGACAGGTACATGCAGCTGAGGAGAGCCATAAGTACCTCCCTGTCGCAGAGATAGAGAAATCAAACTCACAGAGCCTTTGGCCAGGAAGGTACGACTAGGGGATGGAGATGCGTTAATTCTGAGCCGCTTAGATTTGAGGCACAGAATGCGCTTACCAGAACGTCTCCGTTCGCGCGATCGCCTCCAGAAATTGCTGCTTCTGGCGTTCTGGTTCCAGGGTAAGTTTGGTTTGGTAGGGTACCCACGTCGCATGAATCGTAGGTGTACGGCCACTAAAAAATCGGGCATTAGGAAATCTCCCATTGAGGAAGGGGGGGATATCTCACCATTCCATCAAGAGAACCGCCAAATCCAGCTCGCCCTAAAAATGAGAAGCTCAGGTGAGCAGACTCATATTCAGGCGGAAGAATGGTTTACCTAGATTCCCCATGGCCCNATCTAATCCGGTGACTGCTATCAGCCAATGATACTCGCGTTAAAACTGTCACATTACATACACAGCTGGCCATAGACCCCTGAGAGCGACGAGGTTCTCGTTAGAATGGTCCAGTCCTTATCCAAAAAGCCCACATACCCAACATTGGTTGATCCCGGAAGTTGTACAGACGCTACAAGAGTGCGGCTGAGAATTTATGCATCGTCGATTCCGTTAGAGTTGACGCACCTTCCAAAAGACCGCCCGTGAAGCAGAACTTATTCCTAGAACCGATATTAGCTCCGATTTGGTTCCAGATATAGAGGTCGGGTAATTTACCAAGATTGAATCTATGGAGAGAATATCTCAGTTTTTGTACGTTGAATTTGGAGTCAGGATGGTTATCGTTCAACTTACCATACCAGAACGGTATTGAAGGTCGTGGTTAGACGCAGTGTCATTCACGCGTTCCAAAGTTAGTCGCAGAGTGCCATCCTTCGTAGAAGCTTGAAAAAATAGTCGATCAGAGTAGTCATTGGACCAGATATATTTGGAGCATACCTCCAGCTGGATCGTACCATTCCAAGTCGTTCTATTCATATCCATTAGGTATATTTTTAAATGGAACAACGCTCAACATACCGTTCCCCAATAGTGAAGGTCGACCGCCTCCCAGAATGGATCATCTCCCGGATAAAAGGTACGGCCGTCCGTATTGAATTCATCGGAGAAAACGAGCACAAGGTCCTCAGTATTGGGCATGTACGATTTCCTCGTATAAGCCTCTCGGGGAGTATCTTCATCAATCAGTCCGAAGTTCCCTGGGAACTTTGCTATCTGGCCAGTAGCATTGATTCCACCGAGGTTGAAGCCTCCTTGAGTTGTTAGTTTGGGCGTCATGAAGTGGCTCAGAAGGGGGAAACCTGGCGATCCAAGATCAGTTCTTGACTCTTGTTAGCATCGAGAGTGACTTTACCGGCACTGTTATTAGATGGTCAGTATTATCCTCAACCTGATAGGTAGCGTAAACTCACAAGAGCATCAGTATTCCCAACGCCAGAAAGAGGAGGCACCCCAAATTTGCTATGCCTCGGCTTGTGAAGATGTGGCCACCATTATCGACGACTCGGTCGCGCCGAGGATCCGGATTGTGCAGCGCGTCATCTGGCTCCGGAAAGTCCATGGTCAACGGGGCATTCCATGAGTGCGGTGAAGGCGACAGCGAATACTACGACGTGTCAGTCTTTTGCTCATTCGTGAAGTGTGTCGTCACTAGGTACCTTGGCTGAAACGGCGCTCTGTACGCTGCAATCAGTACTAGAGAACGGTATTAGAAGGGGTAGCTTGGCATACCTTGCTTTGACCGTCGTGGTCGCCAAGTAGGCTTGTCATCGATGCCGAGGACTGCTCGGTGAAGCGTCGATCCATCAGTGCTTGGCAAGCTGTTTTGGCTTGGAGGACCGTATATGTCGGTGGGGTGGCAAGCTAGTTGCAAGAATTAAAGAGGAGTAGTAGGCCTAATGTAAGAAAAAGAGTGACAAGGAATCAGAGACAAAAGAGTGAGTGGATGCCAGCGCAGAGCTGTGGACCCTTAAGCGAACATTGGAATTCCCGACGCGCTTTTAGGTGCAATCATTCGGAGTCAATGTCTGAAATTGCCTTTCCCAGCAAGGCACCAACTATTTTGGGACGAGGGCACTCAGGGCCAATGAAAGCTCAAGCGCTCAAGAGCAAACGCAGGATAGCATCGTCAGGCGACAGAAGGGTGACGACGAGTATCCGAATCGGTATCGAATTCGGGAGAACAAACAAGGTCTGCGGAACTCACACCCTACGGAAAGCGATAGATCGGCAATTTCCGAAACTAACAATGAATTGGAATAAGCATGTCGACGTAAATGAACATAGAAAAGTAGAGAGATAAATCCAATCACTGATAGACGAAACAAGACGGCTGAGTTTCGGTATCCATAACATCCCTTACAGGAACCAATGGACCCAGGGTCTTAAAGGTCATCTGGAAGTCGAGCGTGACGTTGGAGAACGGAGGTCGCTGACTAGTCGGGCCAGAAATATCAAACATCCTGGCGGTGCGATTAACTCTTTGCCATTGCCACCAGAGCCTGTCGAGGTTCCCATGGTGCAAATAGAAGAGAGGATCTGTCAAGGACGAACTTAGAGGTCAGCTCACCGCTCCTGGAGGGCAGTATGAAAAAAAGACTGACCAGCTGGACTAGAGTAAGGGTTCAACATCTCACCACCGACGGCCTGGTGACCACCACCATGAATGCCAAAGCCGAACCCAGCGGCGATGCCGTTTTCCAGTCCGGTGCGGAACCTCTCGAAGGGAGTGAGCTGCATAACACGGTTGACCTGAGAGGTAGCGAGGGCTTGCTTGCTGGCTTCATCGACGCCACGAACCAGGCAGTGTTCAGTGACCAGCCTACCTGGCCCAAGGCGAACAGTCTGATTGGCGAATGGACCGGTACGAACGCATCCCTTGTAAGCAAAGGGGAAAGCGGAGGATTGGCCGTTAGGATCAGGCGGAAGAGTGTATGTGCCCTGTACACCGTCTCCACCAAAGCCAGTGGACGGGTCAAAGATAGGCGAGTCTTTCATCCTATGCGAGACCAGGTCAATATCGTCGCAAATGAAGCGTGGAGGCACACTTACGCCCTGCTACTGTCGGCGTCGATAGACCAGTCCCAGTAGGGCATGATGCCAGTAAAGCCGCATTCGTCACGAAGGGCTTTGTCGTACATTGTAATGAAGTGACGGTGCCATGCCAAAAAGTGTCCCTGATGCAACCAGGGAGAATCAGCCACTGTGGAAGAAGATGGATGACATCGGACACTCTTACCACTTGGTGGACCTCGTCCGTGAGGTCGATATGGCATGCCTGGAACTCGTCGAAGCGAGTCTTTACACCAGGCTTCCCAGTAATGCTCGCCGGCCGGCTTTGAAGACATAGAACAGACGAGATGAAGTTTTGCTTTTCACTCGCAGTAAGAGCACGCCTAATGAAACGCGTTAGGGAGGTCGACGAACAACAAAAATCAGAAATGGCTTGCCATTCTTTTCGAACGCGAAGGGAGGAGCAAACGCCTGCACGTTTATCGAGCTCCGGTACGGGGGCAGGTGAACCTGCAACCCTAACAGCGAG
>JANBPK010001084.1:0-55429 GCA_027579435.1 Candolleomyces eurysporus
ATCTCCCGCTGTTGGGGCGTCCACCTCTCTTTAGGGATCCCAGCGTAGTGTTTAGGGTAAAAGTACGGATACAAAGAGTTGAGCGAACCGAGGACTAGAGGTTTCTCCCATGGTTTCGGGGTAGGCGGGGGCTGGGGTGTGAGTACGGACGGTTTGAGCTCGAGCTCCGCCAGAGGTTTGCGAGTGCGGTTTGCCCTAGGAGCCGGTGTGGGGGTAGGAGGAGTCTGCTGCCTGGCCTGCGATTGGGCTGTGGACCGGGTGTACGGTCTATTGTACGGTTTATTCGAAGATGAACTCGAAGAAGAAGAGGAGGTCTGAGTCTGAGGACCAGCGGGAGACGCAGAGGAAGCGGAATTGGACGCAGACGCGGAACCTTGTTGGCGACGACGACGATCCGATGGCATAATAGTGTTAGAGTTTCCTGTGTCTTTGAGCTTGCTGTGCTGACTCGAGAGATAGCTAAGGTGCACACCAACCCTCCCTTCGACCCCTTATAACAGCCATCCCAACTCTGGCTTTGACCAGCCCTCTGCTGCTCTGTGTGCTTGGACACAACGCAACGCAACAAAAAAACCGTGCGGAGGCTGTGCTTGGACCCATGCTTGGACCCATGACTGACAACGGCCAGCGTGCCGACTTGCCGTGTTGGCTTTGACAACTCGAGTCCCTCGAGCTAGTGCTTGGCAGAAATCCGAGTTGCAGATACAATAAGCTTAGAATGAAGTTCACCTTGCGGGAAGGAAGAGCAATTCGGATCCGTGGATGGCGATTGAGCAGCCTATCTATCTGCTCCTGGGCCTATCGAGAGCTCTGAATCACCCTGCCGTCCCCTTTATAACGAAGGCTGAGAATTGAGTAACCTTCTACTGTCTTCACCGAATGAGCACATTGACTGAGTTTCAAACTGAGGCCGTTCTCCAGACCAAGGTTCGTGCGTAGGTCGTCCTACCACACTTGCCAATATAATGGTTGAGAGAAAGGTAAGACTTCAGGTGAGCAGTACCTCCACAGCGGAGTGCTCAAATCCACGCGTCTTGAACGACACTTCCATGTAGTGCGATCAGCAGTCCGAGTCACAAGTGCAAGTTGTAGAAGTCCGCGGGCGATGCGCGTCAGCCCGAGAAGAAAGACCCGAGAGAGCCACTAGTGCTATGTATCAAATTAGGAGATGTCGAACATGCTCCTCCCCGGACCGATTCTCGATACAGGTCGTAGGGTGTGGATCTCGCCTTCCTCTCGGTTTAACCACGCGCCAGTGGACCAACTCGTCACTTCTGAGGCCACGGGACCGCTTCTTAGCTCAAGGTTGGCGTATCTGTGGCGACTCCAAGCTCATCCAATGTACTACTCAGCAGGCTCGAGAACTCGTCGCACGTCCCGGCGATATTTCTATCTGCCTTCTCCCCGGATACTCGGCCGAAGTGCGTATTCGCCCCCTAGAATGCGGGGATGCATTCCGAGTCGGCCGACGTTTGGCTTGTAGTCAGTGAACCAAGATCGTCTAAATCGTTCAAAAAAACTCTTTCTTATTTTCTCGCTATCCCTACGGATAGGAGGTACTCACGCACATGTACAGAAATGTGGAAGATGTCTCGGGGTTAGTATAATGGCGAAGGAGAGACCACTAACTTGCTCCCTGGAGTCACCAGAAAGTGATTTCCCACAGAATTATCCTTTGCTTCTTCGTTGCGGGGAAGCCATTGAGTAAACTCATTGTCACCGTCTTCGAATATTCTAGCGTCGATCGCGAAAGTCAGATCTTGCACCAGTCTGATACAAGTTTCGGGCAGCGTGCACCCACTCGCACTGTAGCTATAAAGGGTCGAGAGGTTTGGATTGGTATCTTCAGTCTGCTCAGCACTTTCAACTCCCATTGAATCCTCTCGAATACCAACCTCTACAATGCCTCTCGAAAGCGGAACCTATACTATCTCCAGCGTCTCGAGCAACACCCCTCTTGGTGTCCTCCCCTTCGACAACGATGGCGGCTCTTCCGAGCCCGCGAGCATCGGTACTCTTGGAGAGCACGACACAGCGCCCAAGGTACGTCTTCCGAGTGACACCGTCTGCACTGAGGCTGCTGATCATGACACGTTGTATGCCACTACATTGACAACAGTGGAAGATCGTCAGAGACTCGAGCGGAAAGGACATCTATCACATCTACCTCAAAGATGTCGGTCGTGCTGTTAGCCAAGACCATCTCCTGTGGGCCGACCCCTCCAAGAACGATGATAAGAAGGGGGTATGGAACGTTCAATACCAGGAACATCACGGAAAGCATATTTATACGTAAGTAATCTGATCGACGTACTCGATAATCATGCTCAACTTGGTATCTGTTTTCACTCGACGCCGTTCGTGACATCTTTCCAACGGAATGAATGGGTGTTTATCTAGCATTTGCGAGCTCTGGACCGGAATAGGATGGGTCGTGCCAGGTGGCGAAAGTGGAACTCAGGTCTCGATCAGGCCGCTCATCGTGGCGCCAAGCTTNCCCCCCAATGTTTCCACCTTTCGAGCTCTTCAAGATCGTTCGCGTTGAGGATGGTGATGAGGAGTGAGATGGGATCGTGAGCTCGGGGTCATGCCTCGTTCTCTGATCTTTTTTCGAGATTGGTTCAAGAGTCAGGCCGGCGTCAAGTGGGAAACTCTCACAGGAGAACATGGACATTGTGGTATCAGTTTGTTGTAGTCTGTTGTGTTGGTAGCAAATGATATGGATATCGAGGTGTAGGCCTGCTGGCTTCGACTGACAGCCTGTAAACCAAACACTTGCGCATACATTTATTCATCAACGAAACCAACGCACACCAAAAGACTAGACAACTATAGAACAGAGGTAAATGTAAAAATGGGATTCCGACTCTGCAGTCCATAAGATAGAACAACAACGAGATAGTGGTACATACGGTAGTAAAACGACGTCAAATTTCAAGCTTCCATTGGGTTACGAGGCACAGAAACAGGTTTGACTTCAACTAAGCAGCGAGCAGGATACGGCAGCCCTCGAAAAATCACCGTTGAACCATCCGTCTCAATCTTCTGAACCACAGGTCTCCACTCTTCCTTCAACGGATCGGTTAAAAGGTTTGGTCGAGGGGGCATATGAATACGCTCCAAGTGCCTCCCTCTAATAGGAGTAGACGGGAGGCGTGCGGCGTACGACTCCCTCTGAAGGTCCTCAAGCACAATGGGATACTCGAACGGACGAGTAAAAATTACTGACCTCAGTTCCGGCATCGTCTCCAACACCAAATGCCAATCCGACACGCACGATACCGACGTGATATACAACTCCCTGATTCCTCCTAGAAGCGATCCCACATATGGAAGGAGTACGGGAATTGAACTGGAGGCGTCGATGAAAATAGTCGATGAGGTTCGGGTCAGGGTGAATTCGGATTTCCCGCGGATTTCTGAATGGGTCAGAACGAGGGTATTAGGTCGAGTAAGTCCCGCTGCGTCCCATTGATCGACGACTTGTTGTTGGCTGGGATCGCCGAAAAGTTGCAGCTGAGCACCCGCCTGATACAGAGGGAGTTCTTTGAACCAAAAGTGCAGTGTGCAATGCGGTTGGATACCGATATGGGCGAGAATACACCGCGGGTTGTCAATTGCATGAACCGGATTGTCTTCCCCAAATACGAAAGTGTGTAGATGTGGAAATTGGGCAAGTGGTGCCGTCGGCCAGATAAAACGTTCTGGAACATGGGGCCCTGCGTTGACTAATGACAGGGACTGCAGCCCTGGTGAAAGTGAGAGAACGTGCACAAAATCACTTATTCGCAACCTCTCCGTCGCCGGTTGGTTGCAGAGATAGAGGTGTGTGAGATTTGGGAAGCTGTTTTGTGACCATGATACGACGAAACTGAGGCTGAGCTTTCGCAAGGATGGCACAAACCCACCGAAAATCTTTGGCAGATGCCCTGCCTGTAGGTTGTTGCCATCCGCGAAGCTCAGGTCAGAGACTTCGAGAGAAAGCGATTGGAGTTTAGGGGTATCGAAGTCTCGGAGGATATCCCAGAGCTTTGGACCGAGGTTCCATGCCTCTGAGAGATGCAACGAGACTATCTGGGTGTGTCGCGCGTTTCTCCTGAACTGATCGAAGAAGGGACCGGGTCGAATGCCATGAGTGGTAGGTACCCAACGGGTCATGCATCGTTGATGGAGATGCAACGGGGTTGACGGGCCGGCGTTCTTGAGATAGTAAAGTCCCCAAGCGCTCTCGCCAAACCAGCTGGGGATGACAAGATGATTCCAGAGTCTTGGCTCCTCCAGTGCGACCCGCCTCCAATGAGAACATACATGCGTTATTTCCCGGACCGCGGAGTTAGCGTATTGAAAACGACCCTCCGGGAAGGTGGCAATGGGGAACTCTACAAAGAAGTCGCGTATGTGGGAGGATCGAATGAGCGAAAAAATATAAGATAGAATGTTGGAAGGTAGATTATTGGTGCGAGATCTTGAGTTGTGGCGTAAGCGGATGAGGCGTGCTGAGTATTGCATATCACGCTCCATATTCAATAACTGTACGGTAGTCCGTTGCGGTAATCCCATACTTCAATTTTCAGATACAAGGACTCACAGATCTGAGTGATACATCTCTGAGTTGGGGTCAGACATTCAAGCGCCTAATTTGTTACCCTAAAGTGAATTCTCCTCACCTCCAGGTGATTGAGGGGTCTTTTCTCGTCAGGAGAGCTTCTTCTGTTGTTAAAAGCCGTTTGATCGCACTCAAGTGCTCGAGGAGCGACAAATTGCTGGCTGTATGCAGGTGATCCATGGGACGAGGGACGATAGTAGATAGGAAGAAGCGATTACTGTTATCGGCTCCCAATCTCCGACTCAAGTGTATGGAAAAGGCAGTGCATTCAATGCGGCGTGGCGCATATCTACAATGCCTCTGATTCCTAACACGAACAAACCGACATTTTCGGTGTTTGGTCCGCTTGTTGCTATTTGCTAGCGCGTAAGTACCAGTTTCGCTGGTAGTCATCATTAACTCAAACATAAATCTTCTCAGTTATACATTCTCCTCGCAGAATTTTCGAAGTGGTTGTTTTGCCGACCGTAAATTTCCAGACTCGAATACCCAGGTGATGCCACCAACATTACATGACTGTCCGGGTGCGAATTTGGACAGTGTCGTCTGGCCTTGTGACCTTGACGCGTGGACTTCAGTTTTGGTATCATGTCGTAACGGTAGGGGCAACAGCTCTCACTGCCCACCGCTGTGAGAGAAAGAAACTCCGAGTGAATTTAAGCACATCACAAGGCTGTGCGCTTACCTCTGTATCATGACCATCGAGTTCGTGGGTTGACGCCCACAGTTATTGCCAGGTCTCGAAGTTGCAGGTTTAAAGTTATGAATAATGAAAACCTATCAATCCTTGCTTGGTGTGTCCCCTGCTTTGCGCCTTACCCGCTTTTACTGATTTCCATTGACAATTAACTCACCAGGTTACCCATCCCACTTATCAAACGCATCGTGTCGTGCATCGTTATTCTCCAGGGGCATCCCACAGGTAGCATCACCCCCGTTCTGTCTACTTGGTCTCTGACGTTTTCTTAGCCCAAATGGATCTTATAGGGGGCCTCTGTCACCATCGCTTTGAAAGAAGGACATCAGAGGTCGCTTATATCAACGAGGCCGTTTCCATTCGGCGAAGTGCTGTCCAGATGACAGTGGAAGGCCACCCGGACCGCCCCAGGCGACTCGTCAACCTGGTTCTCTCGCTACAAGCACGTTTCCAATACACGGGAGGTTTACATGACATCGAGGAAGCCATCGCGTCATCGCAGCGAGCTTTGGCCACCACACCCCCCCAACGATCCCGGTTTCGCGTTCCGTTTTGAGACGCTTGGGAACTCTCACTTCCTTCGATTTGAACGGACGCACCAGCGATCTGACCTCCACGATGCAATATCCACATATCAGCGAGCTCTGAAGCTCTCTCCCAGGGAAGGCCACCCCCCTGAATTACTCAACAGTGTTGGAAACGCCGTCTTCCGCCGGTTTCAATTCACTGGAAGGATGGTCGACCTTGAAGAAGCTATATTCAGCTTTCGTAGAGCTGTAAAGATTCACAACAAACAACATACTGACGGGTCTGTCTCTCTCAGCGGACTGGGAACGGCACTTCGGACCAAATTTGAGTGTACGGGTGACGCTTCCAATCTGGAAGAAGCGATAGTGGTCATACAGCAAGCAGTAGATGCAACCCCTTCTCGGCATCCAAACCTCCCAGCGTGGTACAGCAATCTCGGAAGCGCTCTACGGAGTCGTTTCGATCTCAGGGGCCGGCTGGAAGATATCAATCGTGCCATATCGGTGACACAAAGGGCTATTGACATGACTCCACAGGACAGTGCGGACCTGCCAGGATGGTTGCTCAACCTAGGAAATGCACTTCAGCTCCGCTCCGACCGGACAGACGATATCGCCGACCTCACTCAGTCGATATCAGCCAAACGGAAAGCCCTGGAGCTTACCCCTCTAGACCACTCCCGCCTTCCCTCGGTGTTGTACAACCTTGGCGCGACACTCTATCGCCATTTCGGAGTTGTGGGTGACATGAGCAGTGTGGACGAAGCTATCCGTATGCAGGTGGAAGCTGTAGAGCTCACTGCTCCGGGTGACGTTGAGCTTGCACAACGTTTCATTGGGCTTGCCATCTCCTACATTGGTCGTTTCAATCGCACAGGCCAACCGTCCGACCTGGATAATGCCCTCAAAGCACACGAAAACGCTCAAGCGTTGACACCTCAAGGCCACCCACAGCTTTCAAAAATTCGTTCTTCTCTGGGAGATGCCTATCATGGTCGCTTCTTAATCTCTGGTGCCATTCAAGACATCAATGAGGCGATATTCAACCGTAGAGAGGCAGTAAAGCTCACCCAGATTGGGCATAAAGATAGGCCATATGAACTATGCGCTCTAGGCCGCTCCATCGTGCAGCGTTACCAGCACCAAGGTGCAGGGGCGGATCTTGAGGAGTCGATTCCCATGATGCAGGAAGCTATTGGAATGATTACAGAGGACGAAAAACGGATGCCGGAGTTCCTCGTCGCCCTAGGTATCGCGCTTATGGCTCGCTACGAGCACAGAGAGGACATGACGGACCTCGAAGAATCGATATCCATTCTTCAGAAGTCGGTCAGTCTCACACGTGAAGGGGATCCAAGCCTCCCTGAACGACTTAACAGCCTCGGGAGTGCCTGCCACCACCGCTTTAAGCACTCAAGAGACTTCATTGACATCCGCGAAGCCATCGAAGCCAGAGAGAAAGCGGTAGCCCTCACACCAGCCGACGATACAAGACTCATTGATTACCTCAACAACCTTGGAAGCTCATACCAACTCTTCTATCAAGTGGCACTGGACTTCAGGTTTATAGAGCAGGCAATCTCGGTCGAGGAGAAAGCTATTGCCGTAGCGCCTGCTGGGCATGCGAAAAACCCTTCTCTGTTCAACAACCTCAGCAACTCCCTTCTATATCGGTTCGACCACACAAAAGACCTTTCCGACATTGACAAAGCAATATCTTTGAAGGAAGAGGCGATTGCCCTATGCCCTCCTGACCATGCCGATCTCCACAGCCATATTAAGAACCTCGGAAGCGCATGGAGAGCCCGGTTCGAAGCCACGAAAGAGCTTGCGGACATTGACAAGGCCATTCTCCGGTATAGAGAATCGCTTGAATTAGTACCACCCCTCCACTCTAGCCAACAAGCACTATATGACAGCATTGCGTATGCGTTCTATATTCGATCTTTCACATCAAAAGATAACGGCGATACGGAAGAAGCGATCGCCTACTACCGCCTTGCAGCAACTTCCTCGGCCGGAAGCGCAAGAGCGAAACTTGAAGCAGCGGATAAATGGGCGCTGGTGGCTCAGAAGAGAGACCGCACCGACCCCGAAGTACTCGAAGCGTTCGATGTTGCAGTTAATTTGTGGACCATGGTCGGGGGATTGGAGAAGACGGTCCAGCATCGGCATGAAGTGCTCCAGGGAAACACAACATTCATTCTCAAGGCGGCCGCAGTCGCGTTCGAATTTGGAAGGATTGATAAGGCTCTGGAGTGGTTGGAACAGGGAAGATGCGTTGTGTGGAATCAAATCAACCACCTCCGTTCCCCTTTAGACGCCCTACGACATCACGACGAAAATCTGGCCGGCAGAGTGTTGCAGCTGTCAAAAATGCTTGAGTTAGCAGGATCGAGGGAGAGGTCGTTTCCATGCACCATAGAAGAGAAGATGTCGCTGCAGCAGGAGGTGAAGTCGCACACGAGGATGGTAAAGGAGTGGGATGAACTGCTGGCGACGATTCATGGGATTCCTGGTTTCGAGGACTTTCTCCAGCCAACCTCCTACTCGCAGTTGCTTCGACACCTTCCGCAAGATGGATCAGTCGTGGTCATCAATGTACACAGAGACCGTTGTGATGCTCTCGCTCTCTCCTCGGAATTCGACCAGCCCAAACACATTCCCCTTCCCGAATTCTCGGATAAACAAGCCGAGCGCCTACACCACCGACTTCAAAAGAGACTCGCAGTTTTTGCACTCTCTGGGCGGCAGGAGGAGGATAATGAGGTGACCGGACGTGCGATGAGAGCGTTGAAGCGGGATGCCGAGGGTCAAGATGTTGTCCAGGATGTTTTGTTGGTGCTCTGGAAGACCGTCGTAAAGCCAATTCTTGACTGTATGGGGCTCGAGGTTCGTACCCTGAAATTCCGACAGATAAATATACTCCTAAACAATGTTTACAGCCCTCAGACTCACCAAACAAACGGATATGGTGGTGCACCACCGGACACCTCATTTTCCTTCCAATTCACGCGGCTGGAATTTACGATGGCACCGTCCATTCAACGCTATTCGACTATGCTGTATCATCCTACATCCCTACTGTCAGCTCTCTCTCGAACTATCTGAAGAAGCCGAGAACGATCGACTCACAGGTAGAAGGGGTGCTGATGGTGTCTCAACCCAACGCAAGCGGCAGCCTTCCACTCCCAGGAGCAAAGAAAGAGATAGAGCTCATTCATAAACTGCTCAAACCGCATAGCATAAGGTGTTCTACCTTGGAGTCAGCCAACGCAACGATAGAAGCCGTTCGAAAAAACATGGAGGACTTCACTTGCATCCACTTTGCCTGCCATGCCTCTCAACACCCTCAAAAGCCGTTCCGGAGTTGCTTCCACCTGCACGATGGCCCACTAGAGCTATCCCGTATTATCCAAAGTAACTTGGAATCGGCAGACCTCGCATTCCTTTCCGCTTGTCAGACAAGTGCCGGAGACGAGACGTTGTCGGAGGAGGCGGTCCATCTCGCAGCTGGGATGATGGCAGCTGGATATCGCAGTGTTGTGGCGACTATGTGGACGATCAGAGACGAGTACGCTCCAGGGGTTGCCGAAAGCTTCTACCGAAATTTGCTCGGGAGTGAGGTTGGAGGAAGGACTGAAGTTGACAGTTCCAGGGCGGCCTTTGCTCTTCATCGTGCTACGCAGGAGCTGAGGATGAACCTGGATGCATTGGAGGCGTCGTTCTTGGTGTGGGTTCCTTATGTTCACTTTGGCTTGTAGGGGAGCAATGGGTCGTCGCAGGGGAAGAAAGGAAACGGGAATTTGGATGTGGAATTTATTCAGAGGTCGTGAGAGCGAATACCCATTCCTGTGTGCCACCAATTCGACTCAGAGGTGATCAATTCAAATTTGGTGCTTATGGGGACGACGATCTCATCTTGAGCTACCCTTCGACTGCTATCGACCATCTTCTCGGCATCCTCGCGCCGTAGTGGGACTGTTCGTCATCCAAGCAATATCTGGTCGATGTCCGCTACGGATGGTTGGGTCGACAAGAGAGGGATTCGCATCTTCTCTTCGGTTTGATTTTACTGCCCTTCTGTATGTGCCTTTATAGGACTCCGTGATTAAAATTATATTGTGTCGTGAAAGCAAAATGAGCTTCGGAGCATGGTCACCGCACGGGTCGCGTCAATCAACTTGAATCCGACCCCTTCCTGTTGGTGACCATACACAACACGACGAACTACGACAACGTCGTGTTCAACTCTTTTGACTTCCCCTGCCTCATGTTACACGGACAGGAAGTACTGTTCCATTTTACTCCTATGTGGATCAGTACAAGCAAGCAATCCCAACCAGCGACTAAGTTCCAGGCATGAAGACATCGGATGCGCTCATGGTGCGGGCACGAGGAGGAAAGGCTCCATTGGAGCACCGGTAGGCGACCGAATGTCCGCAACCCATTCCAGAACCGCCTTCATCGAATATTCGCTATACGGCGAATACACCACTCGCGGGTCTTTCATGGCTGGTCTTTCGACTACCGTAGGTTGACCTGCTCCTCTATCTCAAGGAGATTGCAGCCCCATCAACCTGGTCCTTACCCCTGTCAAGGCGACGGTCTGACGATTCCCGTTCGCTGTATTTCCGTGCTTTGATCGGTGCCCAAGTTCAAACCGATATTTCCTTGAGACAGTTTCATTGAGTACAGACCGCAATTTACAACGGAAGGTTCCAGGTGGAAAGTGACATGACCATGTGAAGCGTTGAATCTTTTTCTACGCCGTATGATTTCAAAAGCTGCTTATTTTCCAATGACTTTCCATTGAAGAGTAAAGTCAGATGCTCCGCTCGAGGTAGGTCTTCCCGTGCTACGAGGATGCTCTTCAAACCCCAAACTGTTGCGGCGGGATGCAGGTTCACGGTGATCGTTCTGCCCGAGAGGGTCTTGACAAAGATTTGGAATCTATCCATCGATTACCTTAGTTTATCCCAGTAAAAGTGAGAACGAGCACTTACGTCGTGTATGGGACAATTGCTAGGGTGGTAAGCCTAGGCCTCTTCCGTGGAAGCACCAGTGCCTCATTTTCATCCTTAATTGAAGGAGTTGTGGAGACACTTTTATGACGCCGTGCAGCTGTGGCAGGCTCTCGCCCAGTGGCTTTTATAAGAAGTCTCCGAGCCTTCGGGATGACACTCTTCCAGGCTTCTTTGGATATCTCAACCTCTTCTCCTTCCGCAGCGGCAAGCTCAGTCGTGAAGAATAAATCCTTTACAGAACTCTGGGAATGGGAATATATGCAACTTACGCGATATTTCGACGTCTTAGCAGGCCGAGGAATTGCTATCTTGCGTGAATTGTACTGCAAAATGATAACGTTGGGTATGTCGAGAGCGTCCATTCCGGTGGTAAACAGGGGTCAATAGGGGTACTCTGCTTCAGAGAGACGAGGATGGTAGTTGCTTCCAGCGGCCGGACGCTCAGGAATCTTTGTAGCTGTTATGAGTGGTTTGGGCTTTGTTGGCCCTGGGCCGTCCAAACGTTGTCCAACAGTTGCAAAGTCAAAGCTACGAGTCGCGTGATCGCATCAACCTCAAAATCGAAACAAACTTGATTGGACTCCTTACACAAGAGATAACCAAAAGTTCAATACAGCTATCAACGAGAGACAATTCCGTTCCCTCACCTCTCGCAGCTGTCGGAAGACGTACTACTGATACATGAAGCAACTAGGGGCTTCAAACGAGTCCATCACTTCCCCCACCTTCACATTCGGTCCAAGCGCTGGAAAGTCCATGTCGAAATCGAGAGTCACTTGAGTAGGCCCATTTTGGGTTGTCGGTCCCCAAATATCAGTCAAGCGATTCTTCCGGTCGGCTTGCTGCCATACCCACCAGATCCTGTCGAGATTTGCGTGGTGTAAGTAGAATAGAGGATCTAAGAGACCCAGTGTGTCAATAAGTTCAAACTGGCTGCCGGTGGACTGCAACCAGGGCGCACTTGCCTATGCCCGCTGAATAGACATTGGTCATCTCGCCACCAACTATGAAGTGTCCACTTCCGTGGATCCCGTTCATCAGACTATTCACTGCTGCATCGAAGGCTCTGTAGTTGGATGTGTTCAGCGTGTTCCTCACGTTGGACGAACGGAGGGCAGGCCTATACGTCTCTTCGATCCCTCGAACCAGGCAATGGGTCGTTTTGAGCTTTCCTGGGCCAAGATGTGATACGGCGTCTTTGAACGGACCAGTCCGAACGCAGCCTTTGTAGGCATACGGACNGGGGAACTGCAGACTCATTCTTTGGATCGGGAGGGAGAGTGTATGTTCCGGGTACCCCGTCGCCACCGAATCCGGTGACTGGATCGAATAATGGGGACTGAGCAAGCCTGAAGCAATCGTCAACGTCTACCGAGATTGAGACAAGTGAATGTGAAAAACTTACGGCTTGCTGCTGTCTGCATCGATCGACCAATCCCAGTAGCTGAATTAAACCAAGTTATTGCGACGCAGTTTACATTTAGCTCAACGCACTCACGGTAAAGGGCCTTTGTAACCGCATTCTTCACGAAGTGCCTTTCCATAATAGGTACCCAATTGCCTATGCCATGCCAAGAAATGACCCTGGAACGACTCTACTGAGCAGTTGTCAATACTAGGTACGACTGCGTACTCACGACAAAATGAACTCGATCAGTCAGCTTGATATGAGTGGCTTGAAATTCCTCGTATCTTGTGGTCGCGATTCCAGTCGTCTCGTGGGGAGGAATCTTCTGCAGGCAGAGAACCGCTTGGAGATATCCAAGCCGTTCTTCCACTGTCAGAGCGCGCCTGAGGCATTTTCCGTTCATGGTAAGTATTGTTGCGGGGAAAAAGGCCTGATTCCATACCATTCCTTTCGGACTTGGATCTCTGCGCAAGTGGCCGAGGCGGCTCGCTCGACAGGGCTCGCGATGACAGTTGACACGAGAGAGACAATCAAAGCAAAACCAAGTGCACGTAAAGCAACCATGGCCAATCGCAGTGGCTAATCAGTCATTGGCAGCTTGCAAGTATTTATGCGTGTCATTCTCCGAGGTTAAGGTCTTCAATCACCAAGAAGCCCCCGCGAAGCTCTAACGAAGCAGCTTTGGCAATAAAAGTCGAACTGGACTACAGAGTCAAGCTCTTCTACTTCGCTTTTTTAAAAGAAGGCTACCTATTGGATGGCTATGGAAGAAGCTTGACTGCCTTTGATAGACCACATACCAAATCGAAGTCAAATTACACACACGAATAACAAACTCCATTACATCACGTTAAAACGCCCGCCCCAGTCGACACGCACCCACAAAGAGTACAAGGATGGGAAAACCGATTATGCTCAAGGGATTTTGCCATTTAACTTCGAGAAATTTGCTTGTTGCCTGTACAAACGAAAGTTTCCGTACAAACGAAAGTTTCCGTACAAACGAAAGTAGAATCATCACCGCATCGTCAAGTTCGGGGTCAATATAAATGAATAAGCATTGAAAGTAGTCGAAGTAAACAACTCAGTCCAACTGATAGACTCGTAACAGAATTACCGGATGACATTCGCCACTCCTACCCAGACTCAATCCCTGTCATCGATTCCGGCTGGTCAGGGAGTCCACCCATCGATTGAACAGGGATTGGCATCAACAAATGCAGAGTCGAATCCTTGGTGACACCAAATGATGATAGCAGGCGAATGTCGTCCATGGACTTCCCTCGGAAGACTAAGCGAAGATCTTCAGGTCGTTTGAAGCCCTGCTTTTTAGCAAGGTCACGTTTGACTGCCCAAACGGTTGTGGAATCGGGAGCGACCGTGAGCGTAATCGTTTTCCCTGTCAGGGTCCTCACGAATATCTGCACCCTGCGATGATCGTATTAATCGTCTGCTGAGGTGAAGAAGAGAAGATTCGAGTACTTACATTTCGCCGGTCACACTCGTGGCTTGGCCATGATTCCTGCCACTCCCAGATTTCCCGTTGTCGTCATCTAGCTCCGTATCTTTGGTCACAGTCTGATTGTCCGGAGTCGGGTCATCGCCAGATCCGGAACCATTAGATACCCCCTCCGACATAAACACTCGCGGGTCCGTGGCTTTGACGATTAGCTTCTTGATCTTTGGAATTACGGCCTTCCAAGCCTCGCTCGAAATCTCAATTTCCTCACCCAGGCCGATTGCTAGCTCCGTCGTATGATAACTGATGTGATGATTGGGCGGAATTTGAGGAAAGTATCTTCTGATTCGAGTATGTAGTTCCTGAGTCGAGTCACTCCCGTGATGAAGAGGAGACCAAAAGACTGCCAAGTGGCGAGAAACGTACATGATATTCCAATGGACCCGGTCTGGGAGCAACGACCTTGCGAGCGCTGAATTCCACGATGAAGTATCCTGGAATGTCAACACCTTCCATCTCTCTCAAGAGCTTCAAGGTATTAGAAGGAATGAAACGTTAGATTGAGTGGGAGGACCTGGCCAATAGCATTCGTGCGGTCACTGGTGTCTGGCGAAGCTCGAGGCCTTTGCATAACAAGGCCAAATATGTTGACCGGCGTCTTCGGCTATCTCGGCCGAGTTCGCAACTTGCTTTGACCAGGGTACAAGAACGCTCCAGTCCTATTACTACTACTCAAAATCCTTCGAACGAGAACCGATACTCCTTGAATAGACTCATCCAGACGTTGGACAGTGCAAAGACACATGTACAGTGGCGCCATTTACACGAACAGTACCCACCGCTCATATTTTGCCATTGACGATGTGTTTACGCACTGAACTCTCAGCTTCTGCGAAGTAGATCTGTCATTATATGCTGTGTGCTAAATCCTTCCCGATAAAAAAAGATTGGGAACGTTTCATAGCTTAGATTCCGATAAAAAGGGTCCATACACCGGAGGCACAAGCATGCGAATCCAGCGCGACTCGTGTGCACCAAACTCATTGTCCTCTGAAATAAGAGGATGAAGGTGTAGCAGCTGGATGAACGGTCAGAACGGGCAGGGTGAGAACAGGATTACTGAGGGCAAGGGAGCTGAAGGGAAGCGTTCAGGGGCACATTAACAGGTACTTAACTAACTGGAGAAGCAAATGAGGAAGAGTCAAGGTGAACAATCTCAGTGAATGGCGCATAGACCAGAGACAGTGCTTCGGGTCATCGTGCCAACAACGAGCCGGCAGAGCGCTCGAAGCAGGGCCGAAACTTCAGTTCCTACCATGAGTCAATGATTTTTTTACATCTGTTAGGGTCAAAGCGGCGTACCCTCATCAGGCTTACTAAAGGCTTGCATCTCTCAGCCCGAGTCCTCCTAATAGTTGATGCGATGATTTCTTAAAATATCGTGAAAAGCTCGAATATTCGACTCGAAGGTCTGGGAAGCGGTCAGTTAATGTTGTACGGCAAGACGAAAACACACGATAATGCTTACTCAGTTTTCTCTTGCACCTGCATCAATCCCGTTGTACCGCATCAAAGAAATGTTTGGAAGGGGCAGCCACTGAGGTTTCCTCTTGTCGCTGTGGAGGCGCTGGCACCCTGGAATATTTCCAAGGTATGCGGGCAGGGGATTCGTCGCGGCCCCGGACGATCAATGATTCGGGTACTAGATAATGGATCGCGATGGGGGGGGTTGAGTGAGACAAGGAAAGGCGAGAGCCGTTCCAAAATGCCGGTCAAAGAGCAGCGGGAACATGAGGCAGATGCGATAAGATTCAGTCCTCCTATTGAGACAAGGAATGCACCTATGATACTATCCCAGCCGGTCGGACGTGCGGAACAACACATTTACAACACCCCATGAGCTGAGTTATGGAGTGGCATCTGAAGGACACTTTAGGTGATCAGGGGAGCAAAAGAACACTTTTCGTTGATTACTGATGTGAGCTATGTATGATGTACAGGGTGAGGACGTGAAGGATCAACAAAGGGCGTCAGCCAAGAATTTAAGTGTAAACAATGCCACCATCAATCGACACAGTTTGGCCTGCAGAGTCAATTGGGTGAGACAAGGCTGAGCAGAGATACTGAGGCAGCCGATGCGCACCTGTGATGAAGCTGGACTTCTCCGAAGCCAAGAAAGACACAAGAGCGGCAACATCCTCTGGTTCACCGATACGTCCAACTGCGCTGGATTTGATGACCTGGTTCATCATTTCTGCAGCTTGGGGCGAGGAGGCCATGTACTGTTGGGCAAGCTCCGAGTTGATGAGACCTGCGACACGTATATCAGCTTATGGATCTACTGAAGGTATAAGGACTAACCAGGAGCGTAGCAGTTGACAGTGATGCCATGCTTTCCGAGCTCGTACGCTGAAAATGAAGAAATTAATCTCAAATATTCATATGGGACAAGCGAAACGAGTCGAAACGCACCTGCGGTCTGAGTCAATCCACGGATGGCCCATTTAGTTGCGGTGTATGTCATCCGGCCAGGTTCAGCTAAAGGGGAGGGTTAGTGCGGGGAAATGACGCATAGCCAAGTATAAAGACGTACGCTTTCGTCCAACGATCGAGGAAGCGCCGATGATTCGTCCACCCCAGCCTTGAGCGATCATCTTATTGGCAGCGAATCTGTTTCTTTATAAGGACAAGACGTTTGCGGGAGACTAGCTGATGACTGACTTGTAGCAGAGAAGATGGCCCTTGACGTTGACGTCGAAGGTCTTCTGCCACCCATTGATGTGATCTACGTTCTCAGGTGAACACCGGCAAGCAGTCAGGAACAGAGAAGTCACTAACCGTCGGTGATGAAGTCCACTGGTGCAACGACGGCGGCGTTGGCGACCATCTGCGGAAATGGATCAGAAGAGTTCTAGGATACTATTCGGGAGATACGTACGACGTCGAGACGATCCAGAGACTCAACCATCTCCTTGACTTGGTCAAAGTCAGAGACATCAGCGAACTTCACGGAAGCGGTGTGTCCCTTCTGCCTCAACTCTTCGGCGAACGCCTCAGCCTTCTCCCTGTTCAGTTCAAGGTCGTTGATGACCACGGCAAAGCCATCTTCAGCAAGCTGCTTGACGATGGATTTACCAATGCCGTTGGCGGAGCCAGTGACCAGAGCGACCTTCTGAGCAGACATTTCGAGAGTATTGAAAGTTTATTTGATACCCTGGGTCAACTTCTCTGGATACTTAAAGTCTGGTGGAGAAGCTGGTGGCTATCGAGCTGGGGAGAGCGGCCGTTGCCGCTGATTGGTGGAACTCCGGGTTGGTATGGGTAGGTTGACCAGGGAAGGATATTGACAAGAGAATGTGTCAGCGACCGTAGAGAAAGGTGGAGGCTATCTGTTTGAGCCTTCCATTCGATTGGCCGGTGGTGAGCGGGATGTATGTGGCGTCCTCTATGTTCAATGAGTTTGCTCGTGCTATTAACGTTGCCCGTTGCGCATCCCCATTGACAGTCACTAAATAAGGCGCTTGGGGAGGTATGATTTCCGTACGCGATACATAGGTGGGATATTCTGTAGCGAGACAGCGAGAGGATGAAAGTGATCATGGGGACGTGCCCACGATAGACAGGCTAAATCTTTTCTCACGGCTCATCTAATCTTATCGCTTGCGTTACTGATGGTGCCTTCACAGTACTTAACAGGGTGGAGTGGACGGCACTGAGGTCACGTATTGAAAGTCTCCATAATCATGAAGCATATACAAGAAGAGGAAGACACCGAAGTGAAAGGGTGGAAGAAGAGCCTTAAAACTTGAAGACATAGGATTTATGCCACTTCCGTATATCATAGATTAACCAACAGAGGATTCTACCTTCACAGAGCCTTGGAGAGGATTAGGTCAGAGGTAAAGCTTCTCCGGAATGAAAGCTTTGCCAAACGATTGTGGAGGCACTTCAATTTTGATGGAAAAGTCGTGGAGGAGCGTATACCGATTTTGATGATGCGATCCAGCTGTGTAATATTCGTTTCTCTCAGTTCATTTTTGTCATCGTGTCTATGACTAGTATCCGGGTCTTTAGTTCCAGGTGTCTTTGATGACGACGGCCGACGTTCTGAAGAACCTCCGACAAGGAGACTCAGTCCAGATTATCGAGACGCTTTCGCAAAGGTTCAAAGATGAAATCGGCTTGTCATCCCAACCCCGGTCTGCTGGTTTGTGGCTAGAATTTATCTATGAAGCTTTGGAAATCGATCGAATCGAGGGTCTCCGCGGCGTACCCGACTCTCGAGGTGCCTCCTGGGACTCAAACAAGGCCTCCCTTCCTACGACACGAATTGTGCATCGACGAGAAATCAAGTCGTGGATAGATATATCGACCCAGCGATTCTCGGCAAAGCTCCTCCTAATTGCTGATGGAATGGGAAGTGGGAAGACGTCTCTTCCTCATTCCGTCTGCCAGCAAGCGCAAAAGAATGGTTGTCTCGTGGCGTATTTCTTATTCTCCAGACTCAGAGCTGAAGAATCCAATTCCCGACATTTCTTTGGCTCACTTATTCGGGGACTTTGCCGCCTCAGCTGTACTGTCCGGGACGAAATCGTTTTTCAGAAGGACGAAGCCGCCAACTTCGAGAAATCATCCTCCCCATTAGACGTCTACTCCTGAGAAAGGTTCCACTAGTTGTGGTGATTGACGCCCTTGACAAAGACCCGGACACCGAACTTCTAAAGGTACTTCAAGATGCAATGCCCCTTTTACCCTCGAACCTTTGCTTCTTTGCAACGATCCGCCCGCAAGCTGCGATCATGTCCCGACTTAAAGGACGGTCGCACGTTCGACGCCTGCCCTTCTTCCTTGCTCAAGGGTAAGATAGCCTCCAGGATATCAACAGAAACGTTCAGGAGAGGCTCCGGAATCCGCCTTTCTAGGGCCGTCCGGCTCAATGAGCTGATCAAGGGCTTCGTCGACAAGTCGGAAGAGGATTCACTGCATTTTGATCAGGACCTCCAGGACACCATCGCCTCCCCACAGGGCTCTCAGAGTCATCCCAATGCAGGACGACCTTTATGGGCAGATTCTTGTGAAGCTTATGTGGAGTGATGACCGCTTAGCCCGAGCATACAAGGCGTTCATCCAAGGAGCCAATATCGTTGAAAGCCCTGGCAGCCTTGGACGCGCACGATCCCAATATAAACCTTGCCGAAATACCTAAGCGTCTTCGCTCACTGCTCGACAACTTCTACCCCGATGCGCGGGGCAAGCCCACTCGATTACTGCATTTGTCGGCCCGGGACTAACTTACTAAACGAGTACCCGAGGGCAGCTCGTATCACCTTGACATCGAAGAATGCCATCGCACAATGGCCCAGCTTACAGCCGCTACCATAGAGGCTGAGCTTGACCCGGACAATCTTGGTCTAGGATACATTTCCGACAATTGGGAAATGTGGCACATTCCTATAATTCCTAAGCTCCAGGCCGGCTCCATTTCGGGGCCACTATCCTGCTCCTGTCGATTCTTCGTTTGATCATGTCGTTCAATCCGGCACAAAGGAGGATCTTCTCCGAATTGCGCAGCTTCATGACTTCCTGTCACGTCATACAAAGTCGTTGCTCGAGCTTTCGGCAGATCTGGAGCAGTGCTTGAGCATAAGACCATTATTGGTATGAATAAAGATGCGTTCTCACTTACCTGCAAAAAGGTGTGGCTGAAGGATTCGGCGAGGCTCTGATCGGCAGCTCGAATACAACTAGCCAAAAGTCTCACAGGCGAAGGTGTATTTCTCGGTGTCTTTGGTCGTCACGAAGAAGGGAGGAGATCGCTAGAGAAGGCGGTGGAAATATTGACAGGAATTGCAGAGCAGGAACAACGGGAATAAGAAAGGCCATGAAGAACTTTTTCTGTCGCTATGAGACTTTTGGCTTTGTTGAAGACGATTTCCGGCTCATAGAACAGTCCCTCGGCGTGTATAGAACGCTAGCGAAGAAAGACCCTGCCCAGCTCCAGGCTGCGTTGGCTGGAGCTTGATCAATATGACATCGCGTCTGGCTGGTATGGGACGGCAGGGTGAAGTTCTCAAGTCCATACAGGAAGCCGTGGATATCTTCCGCCAGCTTGCCGAGGACTATCGTCTCGCTTACGATGAGCCGTTTTCGTTTGCGTTGCACAGTCTCTCCATTCGTCTCGAGGATGCCGTGGACACCTATCGTCGATTAGCGCGCAATGGGCCAGCAGCATTTGGGCAAGGCTTATCTCGATGTTTAGAAACCTTATCCGATCGCTTCAGCCAGTTGAAACGACATGAAGACGCCCTGACGACAATCGAAGAGGTGGTGGCGATTTATCGTCGAATGGAGCTGAGGGAGCCCACAGTTGCTGTCGGAGATCTTGCGGACAGCCTTGATGCGCTAAGCAACTGTCTCTACGACCTGAATCGCTTTGACGAATCACTCGCTACCGTCGACGAGGCTATTGAGGCCTATAGGCAGCTGGGAGATTCAATATGATGATCCTCCCGATCACGGTTAGTAAGCTCACTCAAAAATTGTTCTTGGACGCTGAAAGCTTTGGATCGGTCTGAGGGAGGTTTATCGGCGGCCAGGAAAGTGTTCAAAACTACCACCAGCTTTTCGAAGACAATCCAGACAAGTATAGAGCAGACCTTGCGCTGGTTCTCAGCGATGGCTGCCTGCTATGACAGCCTTGAACGCTATGACGAAGTCTTGGACTTCGAAGCAACGGCGGTTGGCTTCTATTGCATAGACACTCCGGAAGGCGCTCCTTTGCCGGATTCAGATTGCGCAAGGCGTTTCACTGGGTCGGCTAACCTTGCAATATATCTGGAAAAGGTCGATCGTCATGACGACTCCTTGATCGCATCGGAAGAGGCGGTTGCGATTGATCGTCAACTTGCGGGAAAAGAGCCAGACAGGTACCAGGAGCTTCTGGCCCGCTCCCTGAAAGATCATTACAGCCACCTCATGGACCTGAAGCGCAACGAGGAGGCGTGGGTTGTGATTAGAGAGATGATGGCCATTCTCTGATGGAGCGTGAGGGGCAGAAGTACGGAGTGATCTGCCTGGAGGGCTTGGGTGGGCGCGAGGAAGAGGTAAAAAGGCTTTTAAAAGAATGGATGAAGATTTGAATTCCCTGTCTCATTTGTAAAGCATAATCGTACAAGAGTAAATAATTGACAAGACTGCTGAAAAGAGCCAGGTTTTCAATCATCTACTGAACATGAACCCCGAGTTCCTTTCCTTATGAATATATGCGCAGCCTCAGATATGCAAAAGCTGATTTACGGTACCGGACGCTAAGGAAAAGAAGTTGGTGACCAGGAACACGAGAACAGTCCTGAATACTTACGAACACCAGTAAGAGCATTCTTCGTGCTCAAATTCTTGATTTTGGCCTCCATCGCACTGGGGGAGACGTTCCCATCCTTGCCGATCAGGTAAGCGACAACTCCGGCGACGTGTGGCGTGGCCTATAAATCGTTAAAATGGAAAACGCGACAGCAAATCTTATCGTCGAATGCATACCATAGAAGTGCCGGAAATGCTCCTTGTAGCCTAGAGAAGGGAGAGGTATGAGGTACAGCGTTAAGTTAAATTTGACGACGCTTACGGTGTTGCTTCCAATCCAGCTGCTGATAACGTTGGCCCCAGGTCCCCAGACGTCGATGACGGTACCAAAGTTGGAGAATGAGGCCTTCGCATCGGCAATGGTTGAGGCAGCGACAGTGATAGCTGATGGTGCCCTGGCAGGGGAAGTGTTCTGGGCATTGACGTTCGCGTTGCCAGCAGCGACCTATGGGACAGATATACTTAAGGTGTTTAGACAATTCCTAGCTCAAGGATACGAACCACAACATGGACGCCAGCAGCCGTAAGCTTGAGAAAGGGTTCAGAGAACACTTCAACCGGAGACCATCGAGCTAATGGCAGGGCTCACTCACCGCGGAGACAGCACTGTCTAGGGCCGAGGCGGCAGCCCCACCGAGAGACATGGATACGACAGACGGACGGCCCGAACCTCTAGCTTGAGTAAGCACCCAGTTCAAACCGGAGACACTGTTGGCAAAATTCAGTTGAAGAAATGCGGATCACAGAAACGATGGCTTGAAAGAGCACTGACATTCCACTTGTGGCGCCGGAGCTAGTAAGAACAGAAGTGAGCATTGGTTATGGCTTTACGGGCGAGGGTGTCGTACCCGGAAGAGTTGAGGACCTGAACAGCAATGATGTTTGCTTTCTGAAATAGGTAATCAATGTAAGATGCCAGAGCTAAGGAAAAAATCAGCAATCCTTACCTTTGCTACGCCGAACTGAGAGCCGGCGGCGGTCCCTCTGGAGAGCATCCGTTAGNAAAAAAGCGTGTGCGGAAGGGAAAGGAACCTTACGCGCAGTGAGTTCCATGGCCGTGACCATCGGTCGACCTAATCTCAGCTGGTTGAGCGGTACCCTTGGTAATCAAAAAACTTGCTCACGTTCCGACGAAAGAAGTTCCCCAGCGCGCTCGGCCACCGAATTGACTCTAAATTTGCATCTTCAGAACCGTTGGGATCTCAATAGAACTTCGGAATATAACGCACGTGAGATACCAACACACCAGTATCTGTAAGATGCGATCGTGATCAGTGCCAAGCTAAACGAAGAAGGGTTCTATACCTACCAACAATGTAAATGTCGACACCTTCTCCGGCGCTATCGTCGTATTCGTATCGATAGTTCAAAGCACTGGAAAACGAGCCATTAACAAGCACCCAATGATTAGAATTGACAGAGCCTACGCAGTGTCAGTGCTAGCAATTTTCGCATTTTGGCTGATTCTCTGCAGACCCCAAGGGGCGTTAGTCCTATTCCGGGTTCAGATGGATTCAATCATGCTGAAAGGAGGAATATTCACTGAGTAGCAAAGGCATGCATGATGCCATCCTCGCTGATGGACTCGACGTCATCGGATGCTCGCAAAGTGTTGAGAGTGTTCTGGTCAACGTTAACTGGATAAAGAAGCAACAAAACAGTCAGATCGTGTGGCTAAGAGAACTAAGAGGCGGATTTACCGGCAATTCCATTGATGATATCTAAATCGGCAGTGGTCAAGTCGGCCTTGAGTTTCGTGTAAAATTTCGAACTCCTGAGAGAGACGCCGGGCTTGAACTTGACGATGTATTTTCCGCTGACCTCGCCTTGGTACCTCTCGACGGACTTGAGAGTCGTCGGTGCGGCAAAGACTAATCCCGTGAGGGAAAGAGACACAGCAGTAAGAACGGAGAAAAATCGCATGTTGGCTTCGACTGGACGATATTAAGAAGAGTATGCAGCTCTACAAAGGAAGTTGGGAACCCCTGTAGATGGTGAAACAAGGTCGACCTAAGCCCTTTTTATTGTCTTGAGGACGAGAGAGATACCGTTTGGAAGAATGGCGGAAATATACTGGAAAGTGGGTGCATTTCTTGGCTTCTGAGTTCGTGTCCCAGAGAAACGCAAGAAGCAGGGCACTAGTGCCAGTAAAGAGCAGATTAGGAATTTCGAGGACAGGCTTCACCATGTGGAAGAAGAAGTCGGCTGGTAAACGACGAGTACCTTGCAATGCCGAAGCCAGGTCAACCTCGTTGTTCGAAGTTCAGGTGGGATAAACCTGGGTAGTCCGTGAATTTAAGGTCAAGATGCAAGGCTATCTAGAACATCAAAGGGCCTTTGAGTGGCATATCATCCATATCTTTGATCACGCTCCCTCTGAATAATCGGGTGGCCCGGGGCGCGATGTCGAAAACACTGAATACAAGGCAAAAGAAGCTGCTCACGCCTTTCTTTGATTCGGTTGACCCGGGACGGTTCTTTGTGTTGAACGGAGGACCTTTGACTTTGCCTCGGATAATCTCCCATACTCATGCGCCGACTCCAGACACGAGCAAATAACAGTCAGCAATTGAGTGAATACCGAAGTAATCTGGCTGTTCGGAAAGATTGGGTATAATAGAGAACAAGCCCGGACCCACCACTGCCGGCCATCCACTCAGATGACGACGCGTCGATGGCAATCTTCGACCTTATCTTATCACCGATGAGATTATCCGACTTGGTTGACGTTGATATCGACCGACAGGATGGCTAGTGTTCACGGAAGAGATAACCGAAGAAATTTATCACTCGAATAATACAAGACATTGTGCAATACAGTCATCGAGAACTGAGAAACAAGAAATACAAAATTTTCCTTCTACTCAATAAAAACACGTCAGTTCGTTGGTTATCAGGACCGTTCCTGGAAGCCAAGATTCCATATAGCCATGGTAGGATTTAAGTAAGCCGGATGAGATTGTTGGCAGTGCCAGAAGGGATGCCGGTGAGGGCGTTCTTCGTGGACAAGTTCTTGATCTTGGTCTCCAAGGCAGCAGGAGAGACGTTGCCCTCCTTGCTGATCAAGTAGGCAGCGAGTCCAGCAACGTGGGGGGTAGCCTGAGGAAAAAGCGTGAGTCAAGTCCACAGTCAAATATATTAGGAAGAGACAAACCATCGAGGTTCCGGAGATGCTGTTGGTGGCGGTGTTGCTGCCAATCCAGGCGGAGATGACGTTGGAGCCAGGAGCAAATACATCGACGACAGCGCCGTAGTTGGAGAACGACGACCTAGCATCCGCGATGGTCGAGGAACCGACTGTAATAGCAGAGGGAGCGCGAGCAGGAGAGTAGGAAGCAGCATTAGCGTTGGAGTTTCCGGCAGCGACCTAGAGAGGATAAGCGGCCCTTTTTCAGCTCATCAAGCGCTAAAATAGAATCAATTCACACATACGACGACATGAACACCGGCAGAAGTGAGAGAAGCGACAGCATTGTCAAGGGAAGTAGCAGCACTACCACCGAGTGACAAGGAGGCAATGGAGGGACGACCAGAGGCCCGAGCTTGAGTGAGGACCCAGTTCAGGCCAGAGATGCTGAGTTATGCGTAAATATGTGCAACGTAAATCATTGAAAGTCGACCTACATTCCACTGGTGGATCCAGAGCCAGAAGAGTTAAGAACTTGAACGGCAATGATATTGGCTCTCTGAGACACGATGAGTCCCATGATAAAACCAGAATAAACGATCAGCTCACCTTGGCGACACCGAACTGAGACCCAGCGGCAGTACCACTAAACGTAAGGCAATAGCGTGAGGGAAACATCTGGAATAGAATTTTGCAAGACCCTTACGCGCAGTGGGTTCCGTGACCGTGTCCATCGGTGGTTCTACAAATGCCAGTAAGAACGATGGTACATCCATGTTCAACAATCGCACGACTTACCCGCCGACAAAGGAAGTACCCCACCGAGCACGTCCACCAAATTGGCTCTGTAGGGAATAAAATGTTGAACAATAAATACGGACGGCCAGCGGCTCGAACATACGTGAGTGACCAAGACACCAGTGTCTGCACTATTTATGAGTACATCAAGTAGATTGGCCTATAGCGGACAACTCACCGACAATATAGATGTCGACACCCTGTCCTGCGCTATCGTCATAGGTGAAGTTGTAGTTCAAGCCACTGAATAATCGTCAGTTACCCATTTACGTAAAACATCGGGCAGCGACGAACGCAGTGTTGGTGCTGGAGAGGGCGCCGGCCTGGGTGATGCGCTGGAGACCCCACGGAGCATTGGTTCTGGTGACAATCGTTACAATTGACCTAGCAAGAGCGCGAGAGGGCCTTACTGAGTAGCCCAAGCATGCATGATACCGTCCTCAGCGATGGACTCGACATCACCGGAGGCACGCAACTCGTTGAGCTCATCCTCATCAACAACGGCTAGAACGGGAAGACGTCGATCTTCAGTGTCCCTTCATGGAAATGACGTATATCAAACGGGCTTACCGGCAATTCCGTTGATAAGATCCCACTCGACGGCCGAGGGGGCAGACTTGAGCCTGTTCACCCACTTCTTGCGAGAGACGCCAGCCTTGAACTTGACAATATACTTGCCGGTGGTCTCACCCTGGAACCTCTCAACGCTTTTGAGAGAGGTGGGGGAGGAAAGGACGACTCCAGCGAGGGAGACAGAGAGAAGAGCAACAAGCGAGTTGAAGAAACGCATCTTGAATTCGACTGCTGAATCGAGAGGGCGATGAGAGGAACTAGAAGTCTACTAAGGAGGTGAAAGGCCTTCGTAGATGCTGAAATACGACAATTCATGAGCCTTTTTATACGACAACAGATATGAATACAAGTCTATAGCGATTGCGCTATCTAGTGCAAGAGCATGCGGAATGCCTTGCTGCCGGGTGTATCACATTGCAGCTCGCTGAAAGAAGCAGGTCACCTCACTGGTACGGGTCAATTTTAGGATATGACCCGCCTCGCGCCATGCGGTGACCTTGTCGACGAGTACAGCCAAAGTCATCTATATCGTGTGCGAGAGGTCACAGGGCGCCACCGCTTATTAGATCCCCAAGGAGGAGGGGATCAGGGAGCAACGATTTCCATTGCTAAGCACGAGTGCGTATGGAATTTAGACTTTGGAGTCGATGAGCGCCCCTCAGAGCACGGTGGACTATGCGTTGCCTAGCGGGAACTTCGGTTTGCGTCTGCGAGAAGCTGTGAGTAGCCCTCTTTCTTGAGGCGCCCTGGAGTGTAACAGATAACGGTACCACGCATGAGCCACACGATAGCAGCTGCATAGGCGCATGGTAGCTGTCAGCCAAGACTTGTAGAAACGTACAAGGCTGCAGTCAATGTCGCGACCTCGTAGGAGCGCAAGACCTCCGTCGAAGCACACAAAATGAGACAAAAATGACGAAAAGTGATAGAAGATAGCTCACAAAATGTCTTGGAAGGTGGTTGTATGGACATTGTCTGACGCGGTACCGTCAATTGTTGACGCCAGCGCTCCAGTAGCATGAGAATGCCAGAGAAGTTCTGAGAAGTTCCCTACAAGAAGCAACGTGCCTCTAACGGGCGGAAAGCATCTGCACAAATCCATACCGAGCATAAGGGACCGACAGTTCTCAAGACCTATTGCAGGAATAGAAGCTCAAGTTCGCACACGACACCGTAGAGTGTTGCGAGCGTTCTGCTTCTCACGACATGATCAACCGCATGATATCTGGCAGGCTCCCTTCTTCCTCTCAATAGGTTCGCGGGCCGACAGAGAGTAGTTCCGAGATTGCACTGGCCAAGAGAAAACATAGACTGGACCCAGATGCTTTGTATTGCGACCTGAGAGGTACTTGTGATGTGAGGTCGACAGTTGACGAGAGACCACTAAACTTCTGATAAGCCAGTTTCTGCTAAGTTAGAGGATGAGAGTATATCAGCTTCAGTAGCAAGAGACGATAAGGAGATGGCTACTGTTTTTGGCCAGAGATTGCAGGAACTATGGATGAGGAAAGTGTGAGCCTCGAGGCCTTCCTCATTGTCAGAGGTTGACATGACGGCAACTCGCAGGAGATAATCGATGATCACGCCACCTCCCTTCCGGGGATTCGATCACTGGCTTTGCCGCTGTCGAGCATAAATGGAGTAACCGAGTTCAGCCCGAGCGGAGTCGATGCCTTCAAATCCAAACGAGGCCAAGTACTGTCGGTCCGGATCGACCCGGCCGATGCTACTTTCTTGGCGTCTGGCCGATTCATGGACGCCGACACCCACTTACCTGCCCAACACTCTCGGAACGATGGGTTGGCACAAACTAAATCCTACGAGCTGACGCCAAACCTCTCCTACGAGACTCACCTCCTCACCCACCAACTCGTTCATCTTCAGCCCATGACAGCGATGGTGCAGACGACCTAGCGCGACAGGCCAGGCATCTTCAACAAGAAAAAGTCAATTCATCATAGGTGTACAATCCAGGGGAACAGGAGAGGCTTCCCATATCAACTTCCATATCGCTAAACGAGGACGATCAGATAAACGCCATCTCAGTCGCCTTCTTCTTGCACCGGTATTCCGTGCTTCCTCGTCCGTCATCAAGATTCAACCGAAAAATGTGTTGGCCTGCTTTCATGAGCGTGGTGCGCTGCTTGTGAGTCCTTGGCCCTTTCCTCCAGGCCCCAATGGTGCTGATGTTTCATATGATCTTCTTTTCCTCAAATCAATCGAAACCATGCCTTGTGCCTTGACCCGTGTTCGATGTACGGCGCTTGACCGACCACCTAAGCTCGTGAMAGCGACCTGCCTGCTTACCTCCGCTACCATCGACCGACGATGTCCACCAGRTCTTGCCACTGATTCGTACCCCACTCCACTCACCGAACGAATAGCATACTTCGCCGTAATTGACACAATGGGTGAGCAGCAATGTGAATGTGGCCATGAGGGTCCGATGCAGAGCCGGTACGGATAAACGCGGATGGATTCCCGTAGCGAAGAATGGTGTGTAGTACACTCTCTTTCCTTGCTTTTGTCCCTTTGCCTTCGACTCTCGCGCTTATTCCTTTGTTCTTTGTCCTTGATTCTTTCTGCCTTCGCTTCTTTGACCCTTTCCTTGTACCCTTCTCTATCCTTTGGTATAAACCGAAATATTTGTCCCTCCTTTCGCCCCTCCTTTCCCTCCCCCCTACTCACCCTATTCTTCTTTCTGTTCTCTCCTATCGTCATAATTTCCAACTAATTAACCGCTCCCTTCCCTCCCCTTACAGTCCCAGCCAAACCGGGCAGCCTCAATATCTCCCTTGGGAAGGCATTAGCCGCAGGCGACTATGTGCTTGCATTCATAACTCAACGCACGGCGTCCACAAGGCATCTCCCAAGACTCCACGATCCTACACTCGTCGGGGACTCCGACAAGTGCAACGTTGGTGCCTGTGGATAAGCCTGTTACGGTTGCGATTGCGAGTTGGCCGAACCCGAAGTTTGCGTAGCCCTGGGGCGAGGGCAGGAGGTTCGTGGTTGCAAGGCCTTCAGCCGGTCAGTGTGCGGTGGGTGCCATTGGTCAAGGGAAACATGGTCCGGATTAATGTTCACTCAGGAGGAAGCGGATGGAGCCTGGGAGGCATCTCAGAGTCATGTAGCGTGTTCTCGTCCTATCAGATGTTGGACCTGTAGGATATGGTGAGAGCTGAGGATATGCTCGGGTTTAGACGTCCTCCCATGCCTCCTTCATCAGCGGCTGCCCACGTCCTCGTTCTCCTACTCCTTAGGCGTCTACTTTGTCTCTGATCTCGTACTTCTTTCTGCCTCTTCATCATTCCTTGTTCTCCACGATCTCAGTCGGTTATTGAACCGATCAACTTGTTAATGTTGCTTTTTTTCACATCCTTCCCTCCTCTCGGGTTTATACTGTTGGACTACCTATCAAAATTCGGTCTTCCTCTTGTTTTTGTTTGGTGAATGTTTTCCGCATTCTGAATTCTTCTTGAGTCCCGATGAGGTATATTCATGCTTCCCCTCCTTTACTATGTCTGCATGCATACGCATCTTGTATAGAGCACGTATGCCTCCCAGAGTAGGAAAAGAGGCGGGTGGGCGCTCAGGAGGATGCTGGGACTGGTGCCAGGTGAAGCGGTGTGTCGCCAGCCGGAAGGTTTTGGATACTCGGATGCTGTTGACCTAAACAACAGCCAGACACCGCTACTCACTGAAAATATCAATACGATCTTGGGCGGCACACCTGAGTCAAAGTTGTACTTCGACCAATTTTGTTCACAATCCTACTTGTTGTTAATTTGTATTGGTGAATAGCTGGACATGGCTCTCCCAGAAGAGCAGCGTAATGATGTTGCCATCCCCAGCCCGACGGCCAGGAACACCAATTGCATTTAGATCCAAAGCCATCAGGACAGCATCGATGCATGGACCTGTTGAGGCTAGGGATTCCAACATGCCAACCCACCTCTGGATTGATGCATACCTTGTTATGATACTTGACCGTTTGACAAGGGATTTGAGTCCAATGGGACTATTGGGTTGTTCAACCGTTCCTTGATATACCACCCAATGGATATCCTGATAATGAACACACAAATTGTAGACAGTAACAACCAATGGATAGCTTCGGTTGTTGAGCGAGCTGAAAAGATGAATCCATGTTTGATCCATTCCCTTTGCTATGCCCTTCCTCCAGAGATATGCTGCTACAGAAAAACCAAGACTGATGGTTTTGCCAAAAATGATGGTGTTATTGGTGCTGTTGAGAATCCACTTGAGCTTGGGGAAAGATGCACCAATAGGCAAAATCATTTCTCAAACAATGATTTGGATGTCTTGATGCAAGTTGGAGTGGCACAGAAGGTGACAGTCTCCATCATTAAGTCCAATTGTTTTTGGCAAGCCTTTGCATATGGTGCCTGAAGTTGCAATTCCCAGGATGAAGCTTCCATTGAGGGAAGGCAGGAAAGTTCAGATATGGCCCAGCTGTGCAAAGGTTTGTCAAAACTCCCTACCCCGTGTATAGATGAGATGGACCTCATCAATTCCAAAATGGCATACTTGAACACTGAACTCCTTTTTTGCCAGTAATTCCCAAAAGCCAGCAGTCTGAGATTCCTCAGGAGAGATCAGAATTATTGAATGCTTTTTATGACATTCAGTCCAGAGATTTCAATTTTCCCCAGTTGCTGCTGACACAGTGTCACTGTTGACAACCACTGTGTTCAACCCAAGATGGTCAAGGTCACCTTGCTGCTCAAAAGATGAGCTTTTAACTGAGGTGCTTTCACTTTAACCATAGCATATTGTATTGAAGGGCCTTTGTTGGCAAAACAATAAGCATGGCCAGATTCTTGGCAAAAGTTGGGCCATCATGCAGAGCAAGGCTTGGGTCCTGAGCTATAGCTTGTATCACTATTGTGGTGATTGCAAAGAACCCAGTTTTTCCAGAACCTGTGGCCATTTTTGCAAGGGATTCACCATCCAGTGCAATGGCTACACCTTCTGTTTGATAGACATGTGGGCAAATGGATGGCTTATGGTCTGCAAGAATGCACTCAATGAGAGTTACCAAGGTACACATACAATCAGACTAGGCTTGCAGGCAAGATCTACAAAGCTGTCAAGACCACACTGCAGAAGGCTGGCCATTTATCAGATGTGTTTCCCCTGTTGAAGAGTGTTGCTGCAGGGCTGTTGGTCATTTGTTAGACAACTTCAACTTTGAAAGGCAACTGGGTGAGTCCTTCCTCAATCCTCTGGATCAATTTGAAAGCAGGCATTAGCAATAAGCAGGAATTTAACAAACTCTTCAAGGGGGTTGAGGTGTTGTCAAAAATTATGGTCTCAGGTTGCCTGATGTTTTGCAAGAGGTGAAAAATTGATGTGATGGGCTTTTATGGCAAGAGCAGTTTGTTTGTCCAGAGTGTCAGTATGCTCATGCAGAAACAGGACCTGCAGCTGGTGTTGCCATTGTGGACAATGACTGCACTGTTTTTAATGTAGACAGGGCTGTTGGACAAAGCTGGGAATGCTTGTCCTTTTCCTTGCTCCCCTTCTTACCTTGCTCCACCTGGATTGTGCATGGATGGGGATGTGCTGAGGATTTGCACCAGTTCTGGACTTTGGTCCACTTGCAGTGGACAAAGACTGACCTTGTCGGTTGAATCTGCTCCTGTGTAGCATTTATGTGGAGAATGATAGACTCATTGTCAGACTCCATAGCTGGGGACAGGAGGAAATACTGGTGCTTGGAAATGTGTTTGACATGGTTTGAACTGCCATTATTGGATGCAGTGATGTCTTGCAAATTACTTTAATTACCACTTCACACACAAGATCAAGGGAAATATCCTGTGCTACTACTTTACTTGTACAGAGAGACAAGTATATATGCAGATGGAGAAGTACAGAACATAGACTTATCCCCAGTTTAAAGAACAGGACTTGAGTTTCCATTCCCAAACCTTGAGACAAGCCAAGGGTGACACCTTGCACCTCAGGATTATCTGTGCACCTGTGTGGAGAGTGCACACCATGTGCGCGTGCACTCACCGATTCCGTTCCGTCTCCATTCTCTGGAATGGGAATAGCTGTCCCGATCCTTGTGATATCTTTAGGGTATAAATGTAGTTCACTTATCTCCTGTATCGGTAGCTAGCTCTCCCCATAGCCCACTCCACATTCTTTCGTTGCCCCCTTTATTCCTTACTCTCCGAATTCATCTTAATTTCTTACCTCTACTCGAAGATCAGTCTAGTTACCCCCTAGGTCRATCACTCGCGATCTTTTCTTGTTTAGATCGGTGATTCGCACCCACCGTTTCTATCTGTCTTACAACTGSMCCTTGCGGTRGGNNCCAGTTGTAAGACAGATAGAAACGGTGGGTGCGAATCACCGATCTAAACAAGAAAAGATCGCGAGTGATTGACCTAGGGGGTAACTAGACTGATCTTCGAGTAGAGGTAAGAAATTAAGATGAATTTGGAGAGTAAGGAATAAAGGGGGCAACGAAAGAATGTGGAGTGGGCTATGGGGAGAGCTAGCTACCGATACAGGAGATAAGTGAACTACATTTATACCCTAAAGATATCACAAGGATCGGGACAGCTATTCCCATTCCAGAGAATGGAGACAGAACGGAATCGGTGAGTGCATGCGCACATGGTGTGCACTCTCCACACCTGATTGTCAGCAATTGAGAGCTGGCCAAGTTATATTTGGGCTTCTTGGACAAATATTTTTGCAATCAAGTTCTCAAAGCTGTGGCACTCATGAATGAGAGCAACAAAGACAAAGACTTTGTTTGAGGCAAGGAGCCTTTGCTGTGGGAAAAGTAGTTAAAGAAGGCAGAGCACTTAGCAAACTTGCAGAAGCAGTTGTTAGACAACTTCAACTTTGAAAGGCAACTGGGTGATATCATGCCCAACCCATTTGGAGGCTCCTACTAGACCCTTGGTCCCCAAAGAAACTTCATCACCTGTTGTTGTAAAGAAAGACATCAACAAAGATAGATTGCTGCAGAGGTTTTGTTCAATGTCAAATGAGAAGTTCACAAAATATAATCACAAGAATAAGTGATCCTTTAATGAAGTTAGGAGTACACAGGATACAATGGACATCATGCTAAATCAATGTTTTTAAACTCCAATCTGTTACCATTGCAACCAGCTGGGTCACTACATCAACCAATTTTTAGCTGTCATACAGGAATGAAAGAGCAGAAAAGCTAAGGAAAACCAGAGTCAAGGTGCAAGGTTTTATATATATGGGTTGTATGTATGGTTGCATCAGGCAGGTCAATCTGTATTGTAGTTGGTGCAACATAGTTATTATGTGCTGTTTTTCATTGGTGTTTTCTATCTTACCTGTTGAGGCTCACATTTTGCTTTCAGCACTGTCCTTTCAATCACTTTGGCTCCAGCATGACCCCAGCTGTACCTGAAGCGCATTGTGCTAAATAATCTGGTTTGCCAGTAGAGTCAAAATGCCCCAGGCCACTGCCATGCAAAGCAGCAACCATTTCTCACACAGAAGGCATGGCATGAAAAGGTATCATTGAAGAGGTAGTATGACGATTGAACAAAAGACCAATCCTGAGGCAGATCAAGGTGTTGAATGGAGAGAAGTCAAGTTGAAGCCTAGGCATAGTTAGTGGTAGGATGAATCATGATTGGCATTAGAGAAACTTACAATAGTGATAGGCTAAGGGTGGTATGTTTCATGGTCACTGGGAGAGGCTTTTCTACATCTTGGAAAAATTCAATGGAGTAGAAGAAGGCAGAGATTTTGAGACTTACTTGAGCCAGTTAGAACCATGATGAACTGCATTGGTAAGCTCAACTTTAGTTGCCTGTATGTTTCCAATAATGAGAAAATTGTGATTCAGACAAAGGCCAGCCTGAGAATAGGGTGGAACCCAAAGCAAAAGATCTCCTGATGCATTTTGGATCCAACCATTGTTATTGACTGTCAGGGCCCCAGGTGGATGGTTGTGAAGAAACAGAGATTGTTGATAAAGTGACTGTGATGCGAAATTATTGGTATGCTCTGTCATTGGCTCCAAGGCTGGCTGTCCTGTGTGAGCATTCCACAGCCTGATGGTCTTGTCCAGAGAGCCTGAGACAATATACTTGCCATCAGGAGAGAATGCAACAGATGTGACCCAGTTGCTATGCCCTATTATTGGCTCCAAGGCTGGCTGTCCTGTGTGAGCATCCCACAGCCTGATGGTCTTGTCATGTGAGCCTGAGACAATGTACTTGCCATCAGGAGAGAATGCAACAGATGCGACTGAGCTACTATGCCCTGTCATTGGCCCCAAGGCTGCTTGCCCAGTCTGACTATTCCACAGTTGAATCGTTTTGTTTCCCAAGCCTGAGACAATGTATTTGCCACTTGGAGAGAACATAACAGATTGTGTTTCAGCTTGAGTTGTTATCACAGAGAATACTTGTCTATAGGGGAAGCCATGGTGAATGATGGGAACTGACACACACTCCAGAAGTGCCTCCACTGGCTGTTCTGTTGCAGCATAGAATGGCAGTGCTGACAAATATAGATGAGGAGCACTATGCCTGATAGGTGTGGCAAAGTTGTGTGCAAAATCCCCAATATTGTTTAGTAATGGCCCAAGCTCAGTTGCCATGAGTTTCTGCATAGTTTATCAATTCCCATGCCATGGATTCACTGATCATATGCTTACCTGGGATATTTGCCAGAGTGTGTTGTAGGCATACCTGACATTTTTCAACACACTCAGAGCTTCCAGCCAATACAGCACTTTTTTTGTCTCCACAAACTTCTGCATTTTTTGCTGCAAGGGCTTGGTGACTCCAGCATAGAGAACATGGTCTCCCCAAGCTGTGCATGCATAAGCTAGTGCAGCTTCAATTTGCAGAGGCTCAAGTTGGTTTTCATTGCTCTGGTATGAGGTTTTGGCTCCTGAAATTCCAAAGTATAGCCCTGAGTCCATGAGTTTCAAGCACACCTCTGCTACAAGATGGTGTGCAGAACATTTGTTGATTGACCACTTCTTGTCCTGAAGCTTTTCTGATGTCAGATAGTCAACAAATGATGCATGAAAGATTGAGATTGGTGCATCATCATGGCCCTTATCAGGGACTTGTACAACAGAATGAAGAGACTTGAAAGCTGCTCGGATTGCCATAGTATCTGTGCCATGCAATTTGGCATAGGTGTTTACTGAGACAGGCTTCTGGGCAGTCACAAGCAGTGACAGGCAAAAACATATCATATCTGCCTCCTCTTGTTCCAGATTTTCGAATGCTTCAGTGAAAATTCTGCTGTACAGAGCCTCAATGCTAGAAAGCTGGACATTTGCAGATGGCTGGCCAAGTTCCTGGAACCGCTTCAAGCAATTCCCTGAGGAACTGGAAATATAGGCAGCCATGGTGGCTGCAACAATAAACAGTGTTCCTGAGACATTGACAAGGGTTTGAACCTCTGGAGGTGGCCAGTTTGCCTGATAGTGGCTATACACCTCTAAGATGCATTTGAACCGGTCATTCAGATAGAGCAGTATGTCAGCTCTGACAATGTCAGCTTCAATGTCATGAAGTTGAAGCCACCCATGGTGGGTAGATGATTCAAAGGACTCCCGGAGAGAGGTCTCAGGCCGGCTAGTAAGGAAGAACTTGAGTTGAATGGTTGGCCTCTGTGACATGATAGCTGCAATGAAGAGCCTGACAGCATCTTGATCATTGCATTCATCTAGAGCATCTACCCCAAGCACAAGGAGCTCATCAGGAGCAAAGGTCTTCTCTGCAGGCAGGAGGATGAGTTTCAAGTACTGGTCTTTCAACTTCATCTCCGTTGGATTTCTGCAGCTCCTGTCAGACTTGAGAATTTCTTCGAGTGCATCGCCAAATGCAGGTCGTTCCTCTGCCAGAATCCTTGCGAGGGTGGGGATTATGAGATAAACATCCCTCTTATCCGCTTCTTTGAGTGCACAGAAGAAGGTTGCACCCAGAAGCCCCCGGTCGTTGAGCTGCGAGCAAAAGGATTTCGACACAGTGGTCTTTCCTGTTCCGGCGAGGCCGCTGAGCCAGAACAAGTGGGGAGAACTCGGATCCGTCGCCCACACGAGCAACATGGCCAGTAGTGATACCCGGGATCCGGGGATGCACCCGTCACCTCTTTTTGCGTTGCTATACTCTGCACCTTTCACCATCCCTAGTTTTTGGTGCGTATCTGATTCCGCGGCTCAGCGCCGTGATAAATGAGGAACGAGTCGGATAGACGTACTAAATCTCTTCAGCGACTGTACGGTCCGTTCGATAGTGCGCATGGTCCCGGTGTGGTCCTCAATTACTATCGGAACCCATGAGAAGCGGAAACTAATGGTACGAAATCAGGCGCACCATTGATTCGTTCCTTCAACCAGTGGACCCCACTCACAATCTGGAGGGTCTGAGCCTTATTATCGATGATCGCGTCAAACTAGAACGCTGTTAGTCATCGTCACAAGTACGATCAAAGGAGGCTCACCATTGCTATCTCGATTGCGAACCTAATCTCCTGCGTAAGCTTCAACACTTCTTGCTTGTCCTGCGCGGCGAGCACCACGCGTTCGACCCCTGATCTGGTCGGATCTACCTTGGCTTGTAGTATCTTCTGGTTCTTCTCCAGGGTCCTGCACGATCCGACATGGGCTTAGTATACTGAAGCTCGGAATGAACGACCTGCTCTCACCGTAACAACCCATCAAAACGGTCTTTCACCTCTTGCGAAACATCGGGTGGACAAGAGGCCATGATTTTCGACAACACATCCACCCTCTTGAGAAGTTCGTCGAATTCCTGCTTATTCTCGCCATACGCCTGCTCGTGGATTGGTACGGAGGATCGTGTCTCGTTAAAGGAAGGACTCACATCGACCGTATCGCAAATGACCAACAGTCCCGCAGCAACGCTCTTCAACGGGGGAAATACATCTGATACCTCGACGACCTTCCGCAGTGTGGTCTTGACGCCTTCGTAGATCTTGCCTACGAGCCCCGCCGGTTGAGGTTCGACGTGACTCGTACTTTCCTGAGGGTCGTTGACCGCATGGGATGTCCCCCCAGGAATGTTCGATTGAGTTTGAGACGATGGATCTGAGGGATCACCCTCGACGACCGCAGCACCGTGGTCTTGGATCGGATTTTCGAAGTGAGCGGCGGTTCCCTGCGTTTCTCCCTCTTTCTCAGAGCTTGCCGACCCGCTCAGAGGGAACGGGTTTGAGACCTGCGATCCGCCCTTATGATCAACAGTGAAAGTGGGGGGTTTGAACGTGTTGTCTTCGTTTTTATCTGGGAGGGATTTCATAGCTTCCGACGAAGTAGATTGGATCGCCTGACCGGAAAGATCTTGACGAGGCTGGCTACCGATAGCTGTTTCGGTGTTGTCCTGATGGATTTGGATCTCGCTGCGATTGGTATTCTTGGCCTGCGAACTGGGGATGGCGACGTCGCGGGCGGCTTGAGAGCTGGTACCTGAGCCTCCAGCCACGGTGGTGCGAGAAGGAGAAGGCGAAGGTGTGCGGCAGCCGAAAGGATCCATTAAGAAGTTCTTGATTCGATCTCGTTTTCGAGGCTCCCTACGCTGCTCTCCTGAGGGATCCATGTCCAGTTATTCACCAATACAAAATAATGACGAGTAAGATTGTGAAGGAGGTTGGTGGAAGTAATGGTTGAAGAGAGCAACTGCAATGTGCCTCTCCAGGTCGGTTAGGGATCACTAGGTTCACGTGGTGTGATGCCCAGCCTTGGGCGTTTAAAATCCAAATATTGATATTTTCGGTGAGTAGCAGTGTCTGGCTGTCGTTTAGGCCAACGGTGCCTAGGTATCTGGAACCTTACCTCCGGCGACATATCGGTTTATCTAAGGCTAGCATTATCCTGAGTACCCACCGCCTTCTCTTCCTACGCTGAGAGGCGACTACGCAAGACGCGTGCACTGATGTAGTAAAGGAAACCAGGAAGAGTATGTTTGCGGAACTACGATAGAGGGAACCAAAAAAAGAGCTCAGAAAGCGGAAACTATTCAGGAAAAGGAGAAAAGAGGAAGAAGCTAAGTAGTCAAATGAAGGAGGTAGTCCGATGATATTAGCCCGAGAAAAGGGAAGGACGCAAAAGCAAGCGATACTGATAAGCTGATCTGCATGACCGACTGAAATCGTGGGGAGGGCAGAGCGAACGTCCAAGGAGTAGGAGCACGAGGATGCAGATCGATCGGTGGTGAGTGAAGACATACAGACTTCCTAGCATGTCCTCCTCGCCTTACCAAATCCCACAGGTCCAACACTAGACGGGACAAACCAGACCCTACACAGCTCCAAGGCACTTCCGGGTCTCCATCCACCGCCTGCCATCCGCTTCCTCCCAAGCGAACGTTGATAGATCACGTTCCGCTACACCAATGACACCCACCCCGCACCAATCGAGCGAACGAATTGCAACGGCGAGCCTCGTCACACCCGCACTCCAGGCTATCGCAGGCTATCGGGTGCAGGCTACTCCCCACCAAAATCGGAACGTACTCATCCACAGGCGCCGTCACTGCACTCCCTGACGAAAATAAGATGGTCAAGCGTTGGGGTTGCTTTATAGACCGCCATGCGTCGCGATAATGTATACAAGGACATAGTCATCCCTGGCTGGCACATTCTCGAGGTAGTTCTTTAAGCCGCCTGTGAGGGGAAAGGAGGGAGGATCGGTTAGTCGGGAGTTATGATGACAGGAGAGGAAAGAAATAATAGGTAGAGCAGGGGGAGTGAAAGGGGGGGGGGGGGGGGGGGCGCAAGGGGGGACAAATGTTTCGTTCTACGCCAGGAAGGATCAAGGGCAGGGCACGAGGAATAGGGGTGAGGGTCGAAGACAAGGGACGAAAGCAAGGAAAGAGAGGCTACCACATACCATACTTCACTAAGGGAGTCCATCCGTGTTTATCCTTATCAGCGCCTTGTGGCCACGTTCACCCATTGCGTTAGTTACGGTGAAGCAGGCTATCCGTTTCGGCCAGTGGTGATAGTTGAGGGTGGAGTGGCAAGACAGGGCGATAGTGTCAGTGTCGTCGTCGTCGTCTTCAGTCGATGGTGGCGGCAATTAGCAGGCAGGTTCCAGTTGCGAGCGTAGGTGGTCGGTCGAGAGCCATACGGCGACGTCAGGCAGGTGTCGGTTGATCTGAGGAAAAGAGGATCATGGTGAACCATTGCGCCATGGAGGAAGAGGCAAAGGATTCACCAGCAGCACACCACGTCCACGAAAGCAGGAAGCACGGGCCAAGCAGCATTGCAAGATGATGGCGACTGAGATGGCGTTAATCTGGTTGTCCTCGTTCAGCGATGTCGCAGTTGATATGGCAGGCCTCTNCTYGTCCCCTGCCGCACTCACCTATGATGAGACGACTTCTCGTTGTTGACACCTAGCCTATCGCAGGAGGTCTCCGCACCGTCGTTTCCATAGGCTGAAGCGGAAGCGTCCACATCGATGGTAGTGCTTGAGTAATCTCAACGATGCCAGGAAAGTGCCCTCGGCGGCCGGAACAGCTTCTGATATGAGAGGGCCGGTCCGGACCGACAGTCTCAAACTCTTTGGCCTGCACCGTCTTCGACCCCGTCTTCTAACAGGCACCAATAATGGCAGCGGGAAGACGAAAGCAGCGAACGCTCGTGAAGGAGCGCTGAGGATTGGTAGCGATAGAATTGAACAGACGGGAATAGTGCAGCTCTCCAGCGGCTGTGAGGAATTCGTTGACAACCTGCAATTCCTCAAGTCCATCGGAACCGTCGTCGTATTTTATGCACTCGACTACTGGCACTCGCATAGCGAGAAGCTTCATGGATGCCGAGCGCAGAGTATCTCAATTATCCTCCAGTGGAATGGTGTCTGGCAGCAGCGGGTAGATGCAGCTACCTGTCGCTGGTCAGGAGTCCAACGATGACCGGGCCTCCTACCATCACCGATCCTGTCAAAGATACCAAGCTGTTATTTTTCCAATGCCAGATTAGAAGACAAAGGGCCCAGGAGTCAGACATTAGACGGGCGCCGGAGGAGTCGCTGCCGAGCGAGGACAATCCCTTGCTTATAAATCGGTGCTTTGACGCTTTCTGCCGCCACATCGTCCCGCCACTCTTACCGCGACCACAATGCTATCAGAACAGGACATGGACCCCCTAGCCCTGCGATACGGGAACTACATCTTATCCATGGAACGCTGGACTGCCCAAGTTCGCTATTTGCCTAATTTCATGGACCTCTACCACAAGGCGACTGCAGAATGGCTGGAGCAAGGTCCAAGACGACCAGCTTTAGGAGACATCATTGCGAGGAACAAGTTTTATGAGGAAATCGACAAAATTTGCTTTCGAGAGCGCGAAAGTTTGACCCCAGAGCAGTACGTATAGCCTTCCTCGATGCGATAAAATCCCATGTTCGCTCACCACGACATCTGCATTGACCAGATGCATAACTGCTGTACATGCTGCCGGTGCAGGCGCCCTTACCGTGCTCGAACACGAGCTAGCAAGTCTGTCAGCATACGACCGGCTACGACTGGCGAGACAAGGCAATGATTACGCGTACGCATCACTCATATTAATCACTTCCTTCCTTGACACTGAGTAGTCTGCTTTTCTTTCGTAGGATGGAACAACTGAAGCCTGACCCGGCGATAGCAAACCTCATGGCGGCTCCTACCGCGTTCCGCATCGAGTATATCCCTCTTCACCATCAGGGTGCTATCGAGAACGAGGAATCTTCTCCAGAGGCTATTGCGATTGATAACCTCTTCGACAAACCGATTCGATATCGCGGAACGAATGGTGCAATTCACGAGTGCACCATTGTTGATTATGGTACCAGCCGTAGGTATGCTGGTGGAAAGTACTACCTTGTAGTCCATGGTGAAGACGGGCCAGAATTTATGTATACGGAGTGCGACATGGTGAGCATCTTGGAAAGGAGGGTGGAGTGACCGCGTATATAGGGGGTTTTGTGGTAGGGTGATTTGGAGCCCGATCCTGTTGAATTACCTGGAGAATTCAACGACTGGAATTGACTGCTCTTTACCTCTCTCTCCGTTCTTTGGTTGTTGGTTCTTTTCTGCGGCGGAATGATTATTTTTGATGTTTTTGACCGCACGCGCGCGACTGACGAGTGCCATGCAAAAGATTCTTCTAACTTCTTTGACCTTGTACACCAATCGTATCTACTTCTCCTCAGGCCAAATTTTCTTGGGACCTTCAAACGTCTGACCATCCTCGCTCAGTATGTATGCCTGAACTTCCGATACTTCAGGGCTCTCCTTCAGCGCCGGAAGCTCATATTTGTACCAAAAACTATCAGGTTCTACCTCCTGGCCAAAAAGCACTACTAATTTGCCTTGAGACAGGTCGGCCACCGCAACGGCTGCGTTTATCCAGTCTGGTTCCTTCCTCGGGAAACGGAACACCCTGCCAATTCACCAACAGCGAAAAGATAGACTTGACTGGTAGCTTCTTCTCAAACGCCTCGATAAACTTGTAGACGGGCGCGCGTTGATTGGAGGCCGTGAGGGTGGTATAACCGCTGTAGAGCAGCATTTGGTCTCTGTCTTTGTTTTGTGATTCTTGCTAGTGAGCCACGCCTTGAATTCAGGGACCGTCAGACGCGGCCTGTCGGTGGAGAAAGGAATTTGAGGTTTAGGCGCCGGCGGTGCTGATGGTGTGTTGCCTGCCGGTGTGCAGCTGGTGATCTACTAACATGGGGCACTGTCAGGTCTAAGTAGAGGTGTCAGGATGTTGTCCTAACGTATTGCCTCTCAGAGGTGCTGGTCAACATAACCCTCCTCGCTCTGCACCAGAGTATCAATGGGCTGGGATCCTCGACGTGCAGCTATTGAAGCCCTGGCATCAATGTCAGGCATAAGAACATTGCTTGGGGCATCAACCTCGTCAAAAATTCTGCTTCGTTGTAAAGATGGGGTGATGGTCACCCTGGAGGCAGATGAACTTCAAAAGGGGATCCTCTTAGAGCTTTGGAATGGAGTTGGAAGGGGTTGGTATTTCAGTGCAGTGGAAGCTAGGAGGAGATTCGGTAGGAAGGTGATGCAATCCGGCTGCTCATTGTATAGGTCCTTGTGAATAGAATACAATTGGAGACATCGAGGGGAGTCAAAAAGGGTTAGTGAGGAGGAACCGGTCAGCGATGACAAAGAGTGTCCAGCCCCGGTTCTTTGGACCTCAAAAAGTCACAAGGTGAGCTTGCGCTCTGCCAGTATATATATCTTCGTCTGTACGACGACAGAGTGGCAGAAACAAGACTAGAGTAGAATTCGGTGTGAAGTTTTTGGCTGGTGGGTAGCGATTACCGGACGGAAATAAGTCACATTTCCATTCAGTTCAAACACTGCTTACAGATCAATTTTTACAGTGCGGTTGCTGTCTGGAGCCCCGACGACAAAATCCCCCACAAGGAAGCGAAAGTGTCAGGAATCCGCATCAGAAAACGACGACACACTAGCACCTAGTAGCTTGTACAATTCATTGAATTGAATGTATCTTACTTTCTGGGATTAATCCCCGTATAATCTCAGATCAATACACACGTACCTGACATGCAACTGCTGCAGCAACTCATGGTGAGGGTTAGCTTAATCCAGGTGAATCGTCGGGTTGAGCGTCAGATTAATCAAAGTCCGGGGGGTTACAGTTGTCTGCTAGGTCTCTCCTTAAGTGTTCCAGATCCTCCTTTCGACAGTAGGTATGCCTAAATCTGCCGATGACGAAGCAGGCGAGGAGGAGGCTAAACGATGCCACATTTATCAATGTCATCGGGATGAGGAGTCCTATCTGAGTGGCGGCGTCTTCAATGTACCAACCCCTCACGGAGTAACTCACTGACCCAGCAACATTACGAATGCACGTTGATGGTGGATTAGAGCCAAGTGAGTAGACCAGTCGCGAGTACGTCGCCTGGACAATGATCGTGAGAACCTGGACATGCGCAAAACGGTTAAGGACGTGAAAGACCCACCTCGTACTCCAGCATTCCCTCAATCATTTTCTCGAATAGGCTGAGGTACTTGGGGTGCTGTTCGAGCGTTGGTAGATTCAAGTTCTTAGCTCCCAACGAAAACACTGCCTCGGCAACAACATTGGTGGACCAGCTCTGGCTCTCCCAGATAATGTTTCCTAATGCTATTAGTGGCCCTTCAATGTGTCGGTTAAAGGTCGTTGGCTGGGCAGCAACACTGATGATCGCCTCTGAGGTAAAGTACTGCGGCAACGACAGGTACTCCACGGAGTAGTCTCGAGCACGTACTGGGGATATCTGACAGGTGATGTTGCCGATGGACGTTGCATACTTAGCCCTGCCACGGAGATAGAGGAAGTAGGTGGAGTCCTTCGAGCCCGGCTGAGGAGTCTGCTTGCATGCCCAAAAGGTCAAAGTGTTGGGGGTGTCCAGCGTAACGTATTCCGGAACATCTTCTAAGACATCTTCCAGACCTGCCCCCGGGTCGCAGGTCCCGAAGGCGCTGATGATCCTAGTTGTGTTGATGTTGCTAATGTTGCGATACTTGATAGGGCTACTGTTCTCGTAAGAGCATGTGACACGGCTCTCGAGTCCTTGTTGGTTGAGGGTGTAGTTGTATGAAACCATTCGCCGACGGATGGCATCGTCGACGAAAGGATTCGACTCGGTCACGAGGGTGTTAAAGGCCGGGATGCCATTGGGACCAATGGGGAGAACACCTTTCGGTGAGCCAAGGAACCGAATCCCGCCTTCGCCCCCGAGTTGGTCCAAGGAACTTGTCCCGTTATTGATGCCGAGGACAGAGAGCATCTGTAAAGTGGAATCGTTTGTATGAACGACCGATTGACGTCTGAGAAAGACTTACGTTCGTCCTGCCAGAATCGAGCACGTCGAGTATCTGGTTCTCCCCGAGGCACTTTGTGAATTGCGTGCCTGCGAAGTTCTAAAGCGTTTTGCAAGTTCATCAGTGTCCGTCAACTGGCAAGTAGCAAACGCTTGCATACCGTCCAGTCACACTTGTTCACAACCCTGTTCGCTTCCAACCACGTTAAACACCCGGGATCGGTGGAGGTGAAGTCCAACTCTGCTCCTCTGAGTTCCGCCGTCTTGTTAAACTGCCCAGGAGTGATCAAACTCACTGTCCCCGACGGAACTAGCGCGAAAGCGCCCAAAGCGGCCAGTAACAACGCCAGTATCGCCCATCGTCCCCTCCCGTTCTTCATCTGTCTCAACTGCCCGATTCCCCATACCATACTCATATGACGGAACGCCAGCAATGCTGTCACCCCAAAAACAGTCACTTCCTGGCGGATGCTCGCAGCAATCAGCTCTTGGCCAAGCCTCACGATCGTCAGGCCAAAGAGGAAGGTCGCAATGAGGCGATTGATGGTTCCAATGAGGGTGACTACGATGGCCACTAGTTGTGGGTATTGATCAATGGTTTCTGCGAGTCGACCGTACATCTGCAGTCCCTTCTTCGCTTCGACGACCCAAAAGAATACCCATGGCCACAGAATCGTGAAAAGGAGGGCGAGCAGAATGGCCAGATCCATCCCAATGCGCTGCCAGCGAGGCGTAACTTCCGCCGGATTAGCAACACTGTCCAAGAGGGACTCTGACGATGAGGTTTCCTTAGGAGGTCGAGGTCGACATGAGGCGAAACCTTTTCCCGATGAAAACATGTTTTGAACATGCACCTCGGTCTTGGTGGGTCTCATATTCTGTGGGCTCGAACTTTCCAAGGTTTCTGCTGGCGACTGATGGGGGTTAGAGTTAGACTTGAGATGTGAGATAATCTTAATGGCGTTGTTTGGACTCGTTCGGACTGATTTGCTTGTTTCGTCTAAGATGCCTGGGTCATGCAGTCGTTGAGTCAATGACTCCTTGCCCCCGCCCAACGGAGGCGATTTCTTTGATACTTGAGGTTTAGGAAGCGGGCACACCGCGGTGGGTACATCTCGGACCGTTATTGCGGGACCGGGACGCCCAATGACGACAGGCGCAGGCTTCATGGGTGTTGTGATGTGGCCATCCTCAACGATCTTGCCCAACCGCTCAACCTGAGGTCAAGCAACAGATTAGTCCCTTGCCATCCATCGTAAACGAACCGAAACAAACCGATGAAGGTGTGAAGTCGACGTCATTGAAAACGGAACCGGGAATGTCCCTACTGGAAGACAAACATTGACTTCTGTTTTCCGTAAGCCCTCGAAACATGGACCGACAAATATGAACTGACTGATTATTTGTTGGTGCCGCTGGGGTCCTGACTGCACCTTGATCTTGCCGAGGGCTGAGGTTTCTCTTGAATCCATCGTTGGCGCTATACGTCCCAATGTCACTCGGAACGGCTGATCTTTGTCGAACATTCAAGCCATCCTGAGGCCCCCAGAGGGTCTCAGAAGTCTGGTAGTTGGACCACCCACCCCCATCCAGGCGTCGAGCGGAGCAATCCGGATTGTCCGAAATCATGGAGTCCCGTCGACTATCAACACTTGGAACTTCCGAGTCCGAGACTATGGCTGAGGTCAAGAATGCTACACCTAGCATTTTGACTCCTTAGCATCGGCAATGATACATGGAAACATTGGGAGGACTTGCCGTTACGAGTCGAGATTGCGGCTGTTTCTGGAATATCAAAAGAGGCCACATCTGAGAGTAGAGGTGTTAGCAAGAATGAATGAAGATTTTGGAAACTGAGACGTACCTTGGGGTGATGCATTCTCTAGAGCAAATCTCCAGTCATCATCGTGGCTCAGGGCGAAATCGGCCGTCGTCTGCGGAAAGAGCTAAATGAACGCCAAGCTGCAACTATGCGGGCCTCAACGCACGTAGGTCAGAAGTTGCCTATTTATTTTGTCGCAGGGATGTAAATCATCCTGAGCAAAGGATTAAATGATGTTTAATGTGGAAAGAGGAAACCACCTACTTCATTTTGATTCTTTGGAAAATATTCAACTGACAGCTCGTCGGAGAGCCCATCCCTTGGACATGCTTTTGAGCCGAGACAACCGCCCCTTTCATCCTTGGAATGATTGCCAAAGTCTCGATTGCCATTGTTACCTCCGCTCCTGCCGTTACGCTCATTCGAAGTGTTGGAGTCAAATCTCTCGTCTCCCTCGCTGGAATCTGCAGGCTTTGGCGAGTTGCCCTTCATTCGAGAGTGAAATTCTGGAGAAGATGCCATTTTGAAACCCTGAATAAAGAGGCATTGATTTTTTTGATTTCCGCTATTTTTTGACGACCCAGATCGCGCCTCTGCTGTGCCTTTGGTGGTCCAACCATAGGCGGGGGTGGAATTCGGGCTTCCTTTCCTGACTAACTTGAGAACATCATTTTGAGGATCAAGCCCATTGTAGGCTGCCAGCGCCCAGCTATCACTTTTCATGCACCCAGTGACGATGTAGAGGGAGTCTCCGCGATTGTCAAGCCTTTGAATCGAGTTTGCATACTGGAAAATGGATGCTGCATTGTCGATGATGAAGTCTCGAAGTTCGATGCTGTTCCGGATCACCTCGAGATCAGCCGAAGATGGCAGGGCAAGCACAGCGCCCTGAGGCTCCAGCATTCTGAATGTGCAGGATTCCAGCCTAATTGTATTCTCGTGTGCTGAGTGTTCCAATCCAAGAAGGCGGGCAACAAAACTTACCCTCCATCTGGAGCATATTCGGTTATGGCAGACGTACCCATCACAATTGTATCTCCGACAGAGAGCTCCTCCTTGTGAGTGTCAACGTTGATGTTAGGAGGAGAGTAGTTTCCCCCGAAGCTATTTGAACACCTAATTGCATCTTGATCTTCACAAAGGTTGAATATTTTCTTGAATCCTTCGTTTGCGCTGAACGTCCCGACGTCAGCCGGAATGACTCCTTGTTGCCTCGCACTTCTGTCAGGAAGTCCGGGGCGCCAAAGCGCTAGACCCTTCCCGGACGACAGCATGCTGTGGACATAAATCTTGGGCTTGGTGGCATTTGTAAGCACTGACGAGGTGTTTATGTTCTCTGCTGACGACTTCAGGCAAAGTATTAGATCGTACCACTTGGAATGAAAATCGCCAGAGCATACGTACCACGCTGAGACCGTCATGGCGGTGATGGAAGAAACTTGTTGGCGAAGTATTGTCAATGCCCTGATAGGTTTCATCATCATGGTCATCAGAGCTTTGCCTAGACGAAAGGATGGCGTCGGTGGGGGATGTAGTGCCAACGGAGGGTACATCCAAGCGCTGGTCGTGACCTGTGGGCGGTTCACTGGCCGAACCTCCTGGATTGGTTGCGTGGATTGGTGTTCCGACATTAACAATCACAGATGTCATGTCTCGACCTGCTGTATCAAACCGCGCTTGCGGAAATGATTGCTGGTGAGAGCCAGCAAGCATGTTGATTGTTGTTGGGTATTCGCTGTGGGCCATCTAACTCGTACGGCTGTGCAACAATGGCTTACTGAGGGGGAAATATGGCTGAAGAAGCTGTTGGCTTTCTCGCTTCTGCTTCATCACGCAGTTATATTACGGGACGGACTGCTGTGTGCTCCGGAAAAGGTGACATTGCTGTGGAATAAACGGCACAGGAAACACCAATGACTTTTCATAAATCAAATACTGAACCCTTCAACATCTTTCCAACTCTACTTTTGAAGACCGTGGATTATGGGGTTCATGCTGGAGGTTTGATATGCTGAATGAGACGTGCGTGCGACGAGCTCAAACCAGCTCAGCTATTCCGCTATCGAGATCTCAAGGTCGTGCAGCACGGCTGGAAGGCTCACTGAGGGGAAGCGAGAACTTGGGGTTAACTGCAGGAAAGCTGTAAGGCTACTGTAAAATGAGTGGATGTCACATTAAACAAAGAAATGACGCAATGCACTGCTTCAGGAAGGCAATTCTGTGAAGGTGGGAGACCCTTACTGTGCTTGAACATGAGCTAGCAAGGCTGCCAGCATACGACCGGTTACGACTGGCGAGACAAGGCAATGACTCGGATTACGCGTACGCATCACTCATATTAACCACTTCCTTCCCTGACACTGAGTAGTTTGATTTTCTTTCGTAGGGTGGAACATCTGAAGCCCGAGCCGGCGATAACAAACCTCACGGCGGCTTCTACTGCATTTTCCGCATCGAGTATATCCCTCCTCGCCATCAGGGTGCGATCAAGATCGAGGAATCTTCTCCAGAGGCTACCGCGTTGGATGAAAACATTGATAACCTCTTCGAAAAGCCTATTCGAGACCGCGACACGAATGACGCCATCCGTGAGTGCACCATTGCTGATTATGGTACAAGCCGTAGGTATGCTGGTGGGAAGTACCTTGTAGTCCATGGTGAAGACGGGCCAGAATTTATGTACACGGAGTCTGATGTGGTGAGCATCTTGGAAAGGAGGGTGGAGCGAAATTACCTGGAGAATCTAACTACTGGTATTTACTGCTTTTTACCTCTCGTTTTTTGGTTGTGAGTTCTGTTCTGCGGCGGAATAATTATTCTTGATGTTTTGACCGTACGCGCGGCTGACAAGTGACAAAACTTCCATGCAAAAGATTAAGTTCTTTTCAGTCTCATTTTTTCTCCTAAGTATCACAGGACCGAGTATCAGTCAACCGAATCTAGTGTGTTGAAATACAAATCAGACCTTGTACACCGATTGTATCTACTTCTTCTCAGGCCAAATTCTTTTGGGTCCTTCGAACGTCTGACCATCCTCGTTCAGTATGTACGCCTGAACTTCCGATACTTCAGGGCTCTCCTTCAGCGCCGGGAGCTCATACTTGTACCAAAAGCTATCAGGCTCTACCTCCCGGCCAAAGAGCACCACTACTTTGCCTTGGGAGAGGTCGGCCACCGCAACAGATGCGTCCACCCAGTCAGGCTCCTTGCTCCACTCCTCGGGAAACGGAACACCCTGCCAATCCACCAGCAACGAAAAGATTGACTTGACTGGTAGCTTCTTCTCAAACGCCTCGATAAATTTATAGACGGGTGTGCGTTGACCGGAGTCCGTTAGGGTGGTATAACCGCTGTAGAACAACATTTGGTCTCTGTATTCGCTTGTGTGATTCTTGAGCCATGCCTTGAAGTCAGGGACTGTCAGAGGCGGCCTGTCGGTGGAGAACGGAGTTTGAGGTTTAGGCGCCGGCGGTGCTGATGGTGTGCTGCCTGCCAGTGCAGCCGGTGATCTACTGGAATGGGGCCCTGTCCGGTCCAAGGTCGCCATTGTGTCATACTGTATCGCATTGACATGAGCGCCCTCGGTTTGTAGCTCGAATCAATGTGCACGATGAACTTACGCTCAAGTCATGTATGACGAGAGGTATAGCGAGAACATCCCTCAGTGAAAGGGACAGAATGAAGGTAAAGAAGAAGCGGAGGATGGACAACGATTTCATGCCTCTCGCTTGTAAGTCCCCGAGGAGATAGTCGGCAATCTACTGGGAGTGTGAGGCGGTGGGGGGGNAACGTATCGGACGCTCTGAAGAGACAAGCTATGTTATTTATATTGCAATTATTTGATTAGATGTGCCACCTGACCGACATGTGCCATCGCCCAAGCAGGAAACCCCAAGAAGCCGCACTAGACTGTTTACGATTCTGTCCCGATTGGGGAACAAGTCACCTTCGAGCTGCGGTGATACATACTAGTCGAAAGAAAAAGTTACCAAACCATTGCGATCCAATGTAATGGGCGGTCAGGAAGGACGGCGCCTTTGCCATCTTCTTCCTGTAATGAGAAAGCAGAACAGGCGATCTTCCAGCAGGGGTCCGGACACAAGACTCTCAGCATTCCGAAATAAAAACAAAAAGCGGCTGTCGCGACAAAAACAGGGCCTCACTGGGAGTTGAACCCAGGACCTCCTCGATATTTGGTTTACCCAAACGAGGAATCATACTACTAGACCATAAGGCCGTTAGTGTAAGATCTCAAGGTAGAATACACGTCCAGCGGAAGATATACTAGGTTGAACGAGAAAAGAACAGGATTCGAATCCACCTACCGCCGTTTCCATTCTCAAGCTCAGACCCAATAGTGCTCTGGTGTACCAAACATATTCCGACCTAATTAGATGTACATAATGAATTGAATGCGAATTAGTCTACAACGAATGACGAATGATTAATGGATGGTATGAATGAATGAATGAATGAATGAACGTGGATGGATGGATGTATGATTAAATGCTAAATTGAGTGAGTGGAAAAGAAAGACATGAAAAGAGTCAAAAGTCATTATAACGCAAGACCCATCCTAAACACCTCTCCCTCCCCTTCGTCCAGGTCCCCCTGCGGGGTATACGCAGGCGGCCTCTCCCCCTCCCCCAGCCCGCGCTCCATCTCCCTCGCCAACTCGTCCAACTCGCCCACCAGCCTCGCGATATCTCCCAATATCTGCTGCTGATGCTCTAGTTCATCGGTCGAAAGCTGCTGCTGCTCGTCGTTTGAGTGGTTGTGGTGTAGAGACTCGGCTAGGAGAACTAGGCGGTCGAGTTCGTTCTGGATGGACTGTCGTCTGCTTCGTTGTTCTTGATAGTGGTTTTCGTGGCCGTGATCTTCGCTTTGGAGCTCATGGTGATGGTCGAGGCTTTTTCGATCGTAGTAGTAGGGTGAAGGAGAAGGGGAAGAAGTAGTAGGAGGATGTGGCAGTGGTCGCTTCCCATTCGTGCTCGAACCCGGAATCGGTTTCGAATCCACAGCCAAAGCTGACGACTTTTCTGCTCGCACTTTTGCGGAAGTATGGTCTTCGACGAAAGCGGGGGGAGGTGGGACGATGAACGGAGTAATTATATTCTCCGGCGCCGAATGTGTCGATTGAAGGCCTGGGTCTCCCAGTGACGACTTTGACTTTTCCGGAATCGAGGGCGAATGAGCTTCAGTTGGGGCCTGTAGTACGAAAGGCGTAATACGTTCAGCATCACCATCCACTGATCCACCACCGTCACTATCGTCGTCGTCGTCTAATAGTGAAGAACCTAATGAGGTTATCGAGCGAGGCCTACGCCTATCCTCCTTCTGGGTATCCAAACGCGATCGTGAACCTGAATGCGAATATGAAGGACCAGCCCCAGCAGTTGACACTGGCTTCATAACAGCGGTATTCAAATGCACGGGCGGGGGCGAGTTCGATCTGAGGATAGCGTTCAAATCCAGCTTCCCTGTCGAATCCGAGGGATCATCGGTAGGATTTGGGGCAACAGCGGTGTCGGAGTTGTCAGACTTGAGTTTGAACTCGAATTCCGTCGAGTACCTGCTAACGCCCTTGCCTGTGCAAAGAAAGGATTGTCAGCGATCGGGTGTCTCGATGCGGTGGGGGACCACCAAAGAGAGAGAAAGAGGGAAAAGAACAAACCTTTATCCAGAACCGAACCCTCCCCATCCTCCCCATCCCCCTTTGTTCTTCTATGACGAAGCATTCTCCTAAACCGTGTCGGCCCTTTACAACAAAACACCCAAAAAAGCACCAACACCGCCCCAATAATGCCAACAATGATCCCAGCCAAAGAGCCTTTCCCGATCGCTGGTCCCTTCTGAGCATCACTGACGGTGCTTCCAACTCCATTGCGGCCTGCATACAAGTCGCCGAGGGTTTGAAACCCCGGTTGGAAGGTGAGGTAGTCTAGGTTTAGGGAGGTATTGTTGCCCGTGGATTCGAGGATCGTGAGAGTGAGCGTGTGCAGACTGCTTGGGAGGTTTGAAAGGGAGAAGAGGGGGTAGTTGGGAGTGACCACGGAATTTGCGGTCGAGGTATAGGTGCGCCGTTCGGCTGGGCCGTCGTCGAGCGAGTAGGAGGCAGTTAGGGTACCGGTACCATTCCCGGAGGAGGTGAAGTGGCTGAATAGGGATATCGACGAGCCTATCCAATAAAAACGGTTAGCAAAGCGATGCATAGAACGATATCGAGGAAACCACACATACCTTGGAAAACGATCCTCGCACTGTCCCCGACGTTCCCACTGGAATGCACGCTACCCCCGAACGGCTCCACCAAATCCAACTCGCTCCCGGGCCTCACCGCACCCGCCTGCGGTCTTTGCTCACTCCAACTCCCGCTATACTGTATGAGAGGAGCTGTATTGTCCATCATAAGCTGAGTTCCAAGTAACGCAGAGTTATTGTGGGCTTTCAGAAGCGCATAGTCGATACCCAGACCGCGGGGTAGACGGCTTAGTGTGATTCGGACGGGCCGCTTGGCGGGTATTCGGGAGTCGTTTGCGAAGTACCATGTTCTGTGGACAAATGGTGACGAGGAGGTGGAGGTAGAGGTGGCGGTGGTGTTTGAGAGTTCGGTGAATTCAGCTTCGAATGGGTCTGCGCCGTCGATTGATACCAAAAATTTTTGGCCGGAGGAGGGGAGAGGGGCGGAGCCGACGAAGGAGACTGATTCACCTAGGATAGCGAAGCAAAAGCAAGTTAGGACTTGGCTCGAGGGCCAGAGAGACATGAATAGATAGATATACCACTCACCGAATAGGGTCACCTCAAATTCCCCGTCCCCATCCCCATCGAATGTGGTTTGCGTCCCTCCAGCCCAGCCGGTTTCCCGGTTCACGATCCACGGAGAACCAGATGGGAAGCGGAAGACATCGTTTCTTGTGTCGTCCATGAAAAGGTAAGTGCCGTTGCGAGCTGCACGTCTGAGAGCTTCAAGGTCTTCTGCTGCATCCCTCGACACTAGTGTTGCTGGCGCCTTGGGCGCGAGCGCGGTAGGGCGAGGAGGCATGGTGGAGTGTGGTCGGTCGCTCAGTCACTGGCTCAGCGGGCCTCGAGACGCAGACCTGGATGGACGACGGTGATCAGCAAGAGCGACTGAAATGGACAGGATATCTAGAGAATATATAGTTTGCATTGTGCTCACCAACAGATGCCGTTTTTGGGAACCGAGAACAAGTGAACGCCCAAAGAGGGACAAGGTGGCTGCTTCTCCTCATAAGGAGTGGGAAGCCGTGCCGGAAAAGTCAATACAGACTTGGACCGAAGAGGGCTACAGTTGACGCTATGCCCATCCCAGTGCCAGCGCTCGCCGTTGGATGCATATGACGGGCACTGAACCCTGTGGATCAAACGCTTGGGAGGATGGCTTTGCATGACTGGTGATCATTCCGTCGCTCTACCTAATCAGCAATGAGGATCGATTCAGGCTCCAAGGCCTCAAAACAAACATGAAACTTACCAAGGTGGGAGCTGGAACGCGACGACGCACACAAACACACACACATCAGGCGAGAGAACAACGGGGCTGCCTCGCACGGAAAGACTAAAGGGCATCAATTCCGTGTTTGGCATTATACTCCGAACCAAATACTTGGCACTGTTCAAGTTATCCACTCCGCCGATCCCCACTCACCCAATACCCTCGGAACGAGGAAATCTGCACAAACTGAACTCTGCGAGCCGACGGCAAAGAGTCTTATCTCCTCTCACTACTCATTCATCCCCAGCCATGACGACGATGCAGGAGACCCCCTGCTAGGCCAGGGATCTACAACAGGAAAAAGTCGTTTCATCATAGGTGCGTACAGTACTCGGGGACTGAGGAGACATCGTCAACGAGGACAACCAGATAAACGCCATCTCGGCTGTCATCGTCTCGCCACGGTGCTTGGCCCGTGCTTCTGCGCCTGCCATCGAGATTCAACCAGTCTGCTTTCGCGGGCGTGGTGTGCTCCTAGTGAGTCCTTACCTCTTCCTCCATGGCGCAATGATTCGCTGACGTTTTCACAGGTCCTCTTTTCCTCAAATCATGACGCCATGCCTTGTGCCTCGGTCCGTGGTCGCTGTACGGCGCTTGACCGACCAGGACCTGCCTGCTACCGCCGCGACCATCGACTGACGATGTCCTCCACATCGCCCTGTCTTGCCACTCGTGCGGACCTCACCCTCAACCATCCCCGCCACTGGCCGAACGAATAGTACTTCGCCAACGGGTGAATGGCGATGTGAACGTGGCCATAAGGGTATGATGTGAGGACGGACGGATTCCCGTAGCGAAGAATGGTATGTGGCATCCTCTCTTTCCTTGCTTCGATCCTCGCGCCTATTCCTTCGAACTCCGCCTTTGGTGCTCTCTCCCTTCGCTCCTTTGCTCCTCTCCTCCGACCCTTCTCTCCTTTGCCGTAGATCGAAGTGTTCCTTTTGCCCCTCTTTTCGCCCCCTCCCCTGGCCACCTTATTCTGTCTTTCCTTCCCCTCCTACGGTAGTGACTCCTGACTAACCGGTCGCTCCCTTCCCTCTTCCAGTCCCAGCTAAACCAGGTGGCCCAAACGCCTCTATCGAAAATGTACCAGCGATAGATGACTACGTCCTCGTACTCATGAGCTCGACGAAAGGCGTTTTATAGGGCACCCTCGTTGGAGACTCCAGGCGAATGGAGAGATGGCGCCTATGGACAAGACTATGCGGTTGTGGTCGCGAGCAGGCCGAGCCCGACAGCCTGGAGTGCGTATAGGAGTTTCGCGGCTGCAAAGCGTCTGGTCGGTTGGTGCGGAGTGGGTGTCGCTGTTGCGGGGTAACGTGGTCTATATTCACGTTCACTCGGGAAGAAGCGGGATGGGAGGCGCCCGGATGGAGCCCTGGAGGCGTTTTGGAGCTGTATAGCGTGCGCTCGTCCTGTCGGGTGTTGGAATTGTGGGATTTGGTGAGGGCCGAGGACATGCTCGGAAGTCCGGATGCCCTCCTCCACCAGCGACCGACCTGCATCCTCGTGCTCCTACTCCTTTGATGTCTCTGTCCTCTCTCCACGATCTCAGTTATTGAGATCAACTCATCCGTATTGCTTTCTTTCGCATTATACCCTGTTCCCAGGTTCGCATCCTTGTCTTTCATCTTGTTGTTGACAACAACTGGTCACTTCGAGGAAGAGATTTCGGGAGTTAATATCGTAATACTTACCTCCTTTGTCTAATTGCTTGGCTTCTTCCTCTTTTTTTTTTNCCTTTCGTGAACAGTTTGGCGTTTGGAGCTCTTATATCGAGTCTGTATCCTAATTTTCTTTACCTAATTTCCTTTCCTACATCTGTACGCACCTTGCGTGGAGCGGATCGCCTCTCAGCGTAGGACGTGAGGGCGGTATGCGCTTAAGATGATGCCACTGGCCTGGTGCCAGGTGAAACGGTGTGTCGTCAGAGGTAAAGTCCTGGATGCCTAGGCACCGTCGACCTGAACAACAGCCAGACATTGCTACTCACCGAAAATATCAATATTTGAATTTTAAACGCACGAGGCAGTGCTCGAGTATTAGTCCTTCACAGCATCACACCACGTGAACCTGGTGTTCCCAAACTGATCTGGAACGGCACATCGAAGTTGCCCTCTTCGACTACTACTTCCACCAACCTCGTACAATCTCACTCGTCGTTACTTCGTATTGGTGAATAGCTAGACATGGCTCCCCCNAGAAAACCAGGGTGGCAAACCTCGGAAACGAGATCGAGTCAAGAAGTTCTTGAAGGATCCTTTCGGTTCTCGCGCACACTCGCCCTCTCCTTCGGGCACCACCTCCCATGCCACCATTGCTGGAGGCTCAGGCGATAGCTCTCATGCAGCCCAGGATGACGCGATCCCCAGTCCGCCCGCCGAGAACACCACTCGCAGTGAAATTCAAAGCAATCAAGACAGCATCGATACAGCTCTCGGTGGCCAGCTTCGTGAAGATCTTTCCAGTCAGGCGATCCAATCTACTTCCTCGGAAGCTGCGCCATCCCTCTCAGCACATGAAGAGGAGAATACGCTCATAACGCCCACTTCCACCTTTGATTATAACGCCGGATCGCAGGTCTCAACCCCATTCCCTCCGAGCGGGCGCTTGGCGAGGTCTCAAGGAGAGGGAGAGGCGCAGACACCCACCGCTCACGTCG